>JADDOH010007417.1:0-81294 GCA_016648135.1 Agrypnia vestita
TGCATACGTCTATATATAACTTAACTCGAGAACCACTGTGCCGATGTTGATACGATTTTCTCCATCGTATTGAAATCGTACGACGTCGTATATCATCACGGTACAACGTCAAAAGACTGAGCGATGAACAAGTGTGGTGCGCAAGTGGGAAAAATGACAGATAGTGTCGGAAAAGTTTAAAACTTCTCACTCTCCCTCACGATCACGAGAAAAAGGGTGTATTATTTCACAATTCCCTTAACTAAATATTTTGTAAAACTACAGACATACGTAGTATGTTCTGAGAACGCAATTCCTGTATTTTGTCTATGGATAAAATCCGGAAATAAAAAATATATAAGCCTATAAAAGGAATTAAATGGAAAATATTAATTTTCAGGCATATTCTTATGCTTGCTTAGTATTCCAATTTATCTATTGCTTAATATTTCAATTTAAAAATATAGAAATATCATTTCCAGCTGCGTCATCTATGTATACTGGTCTTGGGAAGGACTATAGATGTTTCTAGCAAAGTCCATTCGAATAAATATACTGATGAATGAAAACTGATTTAGAACATTGGTTCTATAATTTACCTTAATTATAATACATACTTTTAAACGACAGTACAAAATTCTCTTACTGTCAGTATATGCGAACTTCTTTTTATCGTATCTCTTTTATATTTAAACATTTCCTCCAAGGGAATGCAATAAAAATTTATTCCGATTTTTACTCCCTTTCTTATAAGTCGTAGCGTCTGCTTGTCTGACGAAAAAACTTTGGATCGATTTTTAACCCTTTTCCCGTGATCCAATCGTGTTGAAACTTTGCAAGCAGACTCGTGGCGACGATCAAGAAGATCTATCAAATTTTCATTAAAAAAAAATAACTTTTTGGATTTTTCAAAATTTGAATGGTTTTTTCATACAAATTATTAAGTTGTATGAAAATATTTCAACGCGTCTGGTAGACGCGAAACCTGATTATAGTATAATTTTGGAAATTTTTTATTACTCCCTTTCGTAGCGTCGCCCGACCGAAGCCCAACGCGTAGGTTAAGCGAAAAAAATGTTTCTACTAGTAAATGAGAAAGGGAGTATAATAAAAACTTGGTTTTTATGGGTTACTTTTTTGTCGTAGCTCTTTTACATTTAAATATTTCCTCCAAGAGAATGCAAAAAAAAATTATTCCGTTTTTTTAAATTGACATTTGAGTTTTGTTCGCTCTTCACCGCAATATTTCAACCCATCATTCCGTATGTATTAGTTGTATAGTGAAAAACATATTTATATATAGTCAAAAAGTTATTAGGTAAACCTCAATATTTCAACTCATCATTCCGTACATATGTTCGTATAGTAAAAAACGTATATATAGTCAAAAACGCCATTAAATAAATTATCGCAGATAAACATGGATGCGAGGTATGAGGTTTGAGAATACCACATTTTAGCATCGCATGAAATGCCAAACAGTTTCATTTTGTAATTGAATGCAATGTACCTTACTCATCGCCATCATTTATGTGCAAAGAAAGATGATGAGAAGGCATCATATATCTTAATGATTAGTGGGACTGTGTTGCATTCCTCTTACGCAGATAGGTTTTGACTCATCGACAAATTATTTTATTTTTTTTTATTTATTTTTTTGGAAACAGTACAGTTATGAATTAGTGATATGTGTATATATATCAGGGGCGTGCAGTGAGAACGTCGCAGCATGACTTTTACTTAACCAACTATTTGGAAAAAAATCGGAATACAACATATATTTCGTAATATTCTATCACAATTATTATCGTAGTATTCATATTTTAATATACCACAATAATCTGTCGCATAAATATTTAATTTCTATTTATTTTCCAAAATATACGTTTACAAAAAAGTCACGCTTCAATGTTAACACTGCGCGTGCCTGGTATAATATAAGAGTGTAAAAAGATAGTATTGAACATGTTAACTTATATCCTAGCATTATTTCACATAGACATTAATTTTGAAATATACATAATAATAATAAAAGTGAATAAAAAATAAAAGATTAGAGTGGTAAAAATGGTAAATAAAACATAATAAAATAAGTAACAATATTAAATATATATACATAATATATTAAGATAAGCGAAACTTTATTTGTATTTTGCATTGCAGAGTATTATTAATTAAATATTAATTCAATGACTCGGAATAATGTTCACTTAGATAGTATGGAGACACAAGATTGATGTCAATGTCGGTGAACAAATCGTTTTGAGCTCGGCACATTTCCACCATGGGTGAGCGTAATCCGGAGTTGGTGCTAGCAACAGAAATGTGGAAGAAGCAGTGCGTTCTAGTAGCCCTTGCTGGGACGTGAATGTTTATAAGTGATAATAGGGGTGGACAATTAAATTGTTTCGACAGATCTTATACAAGTTAAAATGTCAGAGCTGTCTTCTGTTTTTTAAACATAAAATGTTAAAATATTTCAATGAATCTGCATAGTGCTGCCGTGAAATGTGCAACCTAAAGCTAAGCGTTCTTATGTATTTTTTCAAGTTTTTCAATATGTAAATTATAGTAGGGATTCTAAATATTAGATGCATAGTATTCGAGGTGTTGTCGGATAAGAGGTATTGGTACAGGTGCATATAAGTATTAGGATTTTTGAAATTTCTGGTGAAACGAAGTATAAATCTTGTCATATTTTATGCTTTAATAATTATGTTTTCTATGTTTATGTGAAAACGAAGGTGGGTGTCAAAGATAACGTCTAGGTCTTTTATTTAATCATACATGGATTATTATTTTATCATAAACGGATTGAAGCTTGATGCCACCAATAATGGTACTGGTGAACATATTTGTGACGTTTTTTTGTAAAACCGATTGATTTGCTTTTGGTATAGCCTGTAAAAAGTTTATTCTGATACAATCATAATGAAATCTGTTTAAGTCGCTTTGGAGATTATCGAGTAGGTAAAGTTTTAAGTCGTCAGTGAAGAGTAAGAATGAAGCAAATTGAAAGCACTTAGAAACATGATTAATGGATAATATAAAAATTAAAAGTCCAAGGATTGATCCTTGTGGAACACCAGAAGTTATTTGGATCTACTTTGAGCGATAACCATTAATGGTGACACATTGTTGTCTATTATCTATAACCAGCGATGCACGTTACCTTTAATATCCTCACTGCGATCTTTTTGAGGACGATATCGTGATCTACCGTTAAAAGGTAATTTGAAAAGTGTAATAAGTTGGAGATCGTTGATTTATTACAGACAAATCCATGTTGTTGCTCTATTATGTTATTTTTAAAAATAGTAAATAGTACGTTATGAATCAGTTTTTCAAAGACCTTGGCGATAGCGAATAATTTACATATCGGTCTGTAGTACTTAATATCCTGTTTTGATCCATTCTTGTGAACTGGAGTGATGAATTCCTGCTTCCATAATTTCGGAAAGGTGCCTTGCTCTATGCACATGTTTAATAGTAATTTTAGTGGTGAACGAATAGACTCGACCGTCATTCTAAGGGTATATGGATCCAAATTGTCGGATCCAAGCCTTTAATAAAATTATTGTGGTAACATTACTGACTGTTGGTAACTAAATTGGCAATAACTGATTTATATAATTTAAAATATACTTTAACATAATATTTATTTTTGTAACTACTTAAATTGTTATCTTAATTTTGTATGTGTATTTTCTTTTCTTTTTCTTTTCTTCTAGATTTAGGTATTCCTATGATTTACTTTATTATTATGGATCTATTTTCATTCTTACGTTTATACTTTCTTTAA
This sequence comes from Agrypnia vestita, assembly GCA_016648135.1. Taxonomy (NCBI): domain Eukaryota; kingdom Metazoa; phylum Arthropoda; class Insecta; order Trichoptera; family Phryganeidae; genus Agrypnia; species Agrypnia vestita. The sequence goes on from JADDOH010007417.1 coordinate 3,782, forward strand.
TTGTCATTTTTTAATATCACATAAATGTCATATGACAATAACTGCCACAGAACAGGTTTTTACCTAGTGTGGCAGTTATTAGTAACTTGTATTAATCAATTTAAATAAACAATAAAAAGAATATTTACCAAAAAGTAAATATTGCTGGTAATGATATCAGATGCTTCGGTTTCAGAAGAGGTTGTTTGGTCATTGGCGACAGGATGTGGAGGCTCAAGAGCTTAGTAGAAATTTGAAATATGACAAAAACAGCAAATTTCCTGAGGAAAATTAGTGCGATGAGATTCGAGATATATATTTGAAGGATGATCCGAAGATTTTTTGAAAGTAGATACGTAGTAGTAAATTAAAAGTAATAACATATTTTATCGTCTTCCGAACCACCTGTATAATTATTTGCAGGGAGCATATTCCCAAACCACATGAAGGGAGCTATTTGCGAAATGAGTGTTATAATGAGATGGCGTCCGAGTGTGGGAGATGGGCTGGGGAGGGGTGATTACTCTCGTCACGCGCGCTGTACCCGCAGGGAAATTCTTTATTTCATGAGGTGTGGTTTGTTTCCCAGGAACTGTTCACAGATGTCATCAATGTTAATGGCGAATTTCCACTCCTTTGCTTTATTACGCTTCCACCGTGTTGTGATACTCGCATCTAGCTGGATCATACCGAGTACAGCAGAGCACACTTTTCATTTTTAAGCTTATCTTCACCTTGAAAAGTATTGTGGCGGATTCCACCACACGGGCGGCATCTGGCGTTCAGGGGGACCAACGGACCTACAGGCGGCGGGCGGCAATACCGCCACTCCTGTTCCGCCTGCTCGACCGCCAACATCGTAGACCCGTGTAACGCGTCGCGACTTCTCGAATTGTTACACGATCGACGTTTAGACTCGCGCGTACAGATATATACTAACCTCAATCGAGTCCGCGTTTACAGCAAACTCTTTAACTAACCATATATTAGCATCATCCAACTTACCTCTGTAACTATCTTGAATAAACTCCTTGTAAATTGTACATATGACACAAAGTGCTTCATTCCGTAGAAGTTAGCTACCTCGCGAAGGCCCCACAGTCCTGAGCCAGAGGAGCTGCCAAAAGTAAGTACAAATCCGATATATACCCTAGACGCACTGTTTGCAGCCTCAGAGTGCGAACGATATGGGGATCTTATAGGCCTTCCCATAGTATGTATAATCCTACAAATAAACTGTGCATTTTGGCGCATGGTATTGGGTTTCAAATTCCTGACTACCTACATTCCACTGTCACCCTTAATTATCCTTGCGTGTTATTGCCTACCTTAACCTAAATGTAGGCTCAAATACCGATTCTCTGCGGCCTGGCGAGCAGCGAGGTTTTGGCCTAGAGATGCTATGTTTCATAAATTAACACAAGAAATTATTGTAAGGCTACGGATTACGTCTTTGATCGTGATCACTGCGGGATCACCAGTTTGGTGGGTCGCTTGATGTATCTGAGGAAAAATTCCCGCCCGACCCGACCGGGAGAATCTTTCAGTGTTCAATGTGTGCTGTCGTGCGATTGAGTGTGAATGAATATATGTATACAGAACAACCTCTACTAATTAAAATTACTAACGGGAATTTTACTTGTGTACTATACAATAATTTCTGACGTCATAATAGTGATGTTACGGGGATTGGCTGAAATAATGGCTAAGATCCCGATCTCCCTATGCTGCATGAATACACCCAATGCCCTATAGAGAAGATATTGTAACCGCGGTGAAGAGGGAGTCACCACACACCCAATGCTGTTTCTTGAGCTCCCATATCGGCCCTACACTTTCGCAACCCAATTTGGTAATTTTTATGCTAATGTGGTCATCCTCCCCGCGCTACTTAAACTAATATGAGTGCAAGCGGCGCGGGGGGGCTTCCACACAAAACCACTTCAATATCATTAATAGCAAACACTAGTCACTCCCCTGAGGAAAAAATGTAACCGCAGGAAGAGAAAGACGCTATAATGCTAAAAACTGAAAAATGAGACGTCTTCCAGCTAAGTTAATGACATCATAAGTACTGATGGCTGAGGAATTTGGATCCTGACGGAGAGAGTGAGATCAAGGGTCCAGGTTGCCGAGATGAGTTTTCTAAGGGGGGTAGCGGGAGTCACACTGATGGACAGAGTGAGAAGTGCCGACATAAGGCACACACACACACTCGGCATAGAGCCCTTACTCCTGCACATAGAAAAATCACAACTGAGGTGGCTTGGACATGTGCTCAGAATGCCAGAGGAACGATTACCAAGAAGAATCCTCTTGGCAACCCCGGAGGGAAGAGGGCCGGTGGTTCGACCCAGATTAAGCTGGGAGAGACAACAAAAAATGTATTTGAAAACAGAACTACTAGGACAGGGGAAGAAGATGATGATTATGAATTTAGGACATAACACATTTGATATTAGTATATATAGTATATATATATATATATATATATATATATATATATATATATATAGAATATAGAACATAACACAATTTTGATAAAAGTAATTAAAATTTGAGACGCCATTAAGTACCTAATACGGTTTATAAAATTCGTCATTGCCTTAGCAAACTAACTCTAAATCAATTTCAAAGCTCGCTTTATTGCAAAAATAACCCATCGGGCTGAAAGCGCCGCCAGGGAACAGGGAGCCTGCGGGAGGCTTAGTATTTAAATAAATCGAGGACCTTCTGGAACACCGTTTTACCGGCACTGTCGGATTGGTGTGTTGGGAATCAAATTTGGCAAGTCACGAGTTGTTTATGATATCGATTCGGCGGCTCAGCGCTGGAACGTGCCGCGTTACGCAATGTTCCTAGTCGGTGATGTCAACGCGGGTAATGAGCGCCCGCCGCCCAGTAGCGATGGGTCCGCTCTGTACTCACCACTACAATGTAGTACTACATTACATTGAAGTGCACACTTCGCACGTTTTGAAGTGTAGTGCACACTACAAACTACAAACACCAAATTTATTGAAAGTATAAACTTCAAATAGTACACTTCATTTCAAAGCGAACACTACAAAGTACATACACTTCAAAGTTTTCGAAAGCATGAGAAACATACTTTAAATAGTGCATTTTTTACGTGAAATTTTTGGGAAGTTGATGCAGATATATGAAGAAATCTCTAGAAACCGTAACAACCCCCCCCCCATGGTTTGAAAATTTAGCTCGCCAAATTTTCATTTGGGAAAAAAATGCTTCACTTCATTTAAAAATTTACCCACAATTACTTCATTTCATTACTTCACTTCATTAATATTACAATTACTTCATTTACTTCACTTCATTTCGTAGTACTACAATTACTTCACTTCAAGTAGTTTTTACTATAATTGTAGTGTACACTTTGTAGTCTTCAAACTGGTGAACGTGTGTGTGTGTAGTCTTCATTTTGAAATGTAGTTTTTCCCTTCTCTACTGCCCAGGTGCTCCAATAACGCGGGTGACTATGAAAATTAATTTTAACTGTTCGAAGAATATTTTTTCTTCTGTACGAAGGCTTGAACTTTGTGGTGACATTATTATTAAAATAAAACAAAAATCACTTTGTTTTCACCACTTTATTAGATTAAACAATCTACATGTTTCGAGAACAATGTTTTCTTCTACAGAATTATTGGTGTACTAAAAATTGAAAAAGTAAACCGTGCAAATGTGTTACAGCGAAGGTACGTGTGAGGGGAGGGGAGGGGAGAGGGGTCAGAGGTGTTAATTATTATGGGTCATCTGGAGAGGATGGAATGTTAAGTAGAAAAATATTCATTATCTGATCGTGATTCGTTATCTGACATTACATGATTGTGTACAGGAATGCAATTGTCAGTCCTTGGAAAGAGTAGACAATATCAAGTACCTTGGAATAATTATTGATAAACACCTGAAGTGGAACAACCATCTCACTATGTTAAGAAATGAAATTAGAAACTTACATATATCTTCAAGGAATATACTGGACAAAGACTTATATACTTTAAAAACCGTATTTATGCTATTATACAATCATTACTGACATACAAAATTATTTGCTAGGGAAACGCTTCAAGACCACTCTAGAGCCTTTAAATAAAGCACAAAAATTAATTTTAAAAATCATGTTTAAAAAAAGTTTTTTATTCTCTTCACAACTTTTATTTAGTGAACATAACTATCATCCAGCTAACCATTATTCAGACTCTATGCAAATTCTATAAAGTCAAAATGATTGCTAAATAAACCCAGCAAATGCGCCAAACTAGAATGTCTACTTCCCTAATGTATCAGCCAATAATGCCAAGACAGTGTTTGGACAAAGAAGTTTTTTTTCCAAAAACGTGAGTGCCAATACTCTGTTACTTTAAAAAAAAATGATTAAGGGTGTTATGTTGACTGATTGTCACCTACAATTGCACAAATAACCAACTGCCAAAAATATTTTTTTTGCCATTATTTAATATATGCGAACATTCATTTAATTTTTTATATGTATTCTTTTTAACTGTGTATTTGCTTTGGTAATCAATAATATTGACATGTTGTTACTATCCATATATATGATTCTTTACATATATTATTTTACTTTTTCTATTGCTTTTGTATATCTGTACTAATATTATAAAGAGGAAAGATTTGATTGTTTGTTTGAATTGAATAGGCTCCGAAACTATTGGACCGATTTGAATTTTTTTTTCACATTTAGAATTCTAAATTATTCCTGATGAACATAAGCTATAGAATATTTTCAAAAAAGTTAGGGATCCATATGAAAACTTCGATAATGTAACCCAACGTGTAAAAAAATACCTATAAAAAACATTATATCGCGTACGCTGCGGAAATTATTGACAATAGAGCAAAGCAATGTAAAATGTACTCTTTTTTAGTAACCCCCGACGCAAAAAGAAGGGTGTATGTGTATATGTGTTAAAATTTATAATTTTTGAAATTTTTGTTAAATAATGCTGAAATAAGAAATAGAGTATGAATAAATGATGCCAGTTGACTAACCATAATATCATTAATACTGTTCTTAACGGGGTGTTAAATTACAGAATAACTTGGCACTTTAAGTCCGATTCCTCTACTTTTCGAGTGTGCAAATTGTCACAACTTTTCGCCAAACCTCAAAGAGATGTATTTTCCAGTTTCTTCAATCGCGTCTACACATTCTTGCCTGTGACAAAAAATGTCTTCAAGGAGAAATATCGTCGCAAGCCGGCGCTTGTCGATAACACGCCCAAATACACCATCGGAAATGTGTTATACATATTTGAAAAGCTTTTATGAAAAACCTGTTCGATTGTTTTACGCGACGGTTGAAAAGAAAATACAATATTTGCTTTCGTTTTCTTTCAGATTTCAGTTATTCCCTAGCGACTTTATGTATTAATGTCTTAGATCACACATCGTAAAAACATTTTCATACTTGTACATAAAATATTGGGAGAATTGTCACAACATCTATTAATTTATTTATTTATTAATAATAAACGCCCTAGTGGGCTTTTACAGTAAATAATTAAAAATAATAATACAAATGGAACATATTTAAGATAATTGAATAATATAAATGAACACGATGATTTACGTACACAAGCAAACAGTAATAAGAAAAGACCTTTAAAATATAAATAATTAAACCAATATACCGGATAAACAAGATAAGAAGATAAAATAAACCAATGATAAAAGATAAAATCAAAACATATTTAAAAGGGAAATGAACAATAATTAGGATACTTTAAAGTAAATAAAAATATATATAACATGGGGAACAAAATATAAGTAAAAATTTAGTCCATTAAACTGTAATTAATTCTATTGGTATATTCTAAGTCTAAGTAATTCTTTAATTCGGGCATGCTCCTACAACGAAAAATATCTACAAATTCCGAAAATTTGTTTCCATGGCGATGCACGCATGTTAACGGTGAGTTTAATGCATAGTTATTCCTGTGGGTCCCTACAAAGAACATTTCGTGATGTCTCGTTTGTCACGGTATATTATATGAGACTATCTGAATCAGTTCAGGGCAGTCCAACATACTTTTAATAATTTTAAATAGGAACACTGTGTCGCTGACATCTCTTTTGTATGATAATTTCTAAAATGAAGTGCATTCATTAAATTATCAAAATTGATTCTTGTCTCAACAAACACAAGAATCATAATTCAAAATTGAATTATGATTCTTGTGTTTGTTGATGGATAATCACAATCATATAGGTAGGGTAATCTAATTTATTAAACAATGAGAATTAGGTAATATACTATTTATCTAATATATCTAAAATCTTTAAATATGCAGTCAAAAGGAGACTAAAGTCAATCACAAAAGTCGATTCTACAATAAATGAGAATCCATTCGGGTTCACTGGGGGAATATGCACCCAAGACGCGACCGCAAAAGTACTCGAAGTACTCGACAGTATCTCCCACGAACAACTCGTATCAGAACCAAAAGAAAACGAGATTGACATATTTAAGACACAGGGGGTTCTTTACCCGTTTGGGGAAACGGGTAAAAAGCTACTCACCGGACAGACCTCAGATGTCGCAATGGGATCCGAAACGTCTGCCAGAAAGTTCGTGTACACAGCTCGCGCTCAAGTACGAGAATGAACTGAATGACAGGGCGAGGGGTTACCGCCGGGTGCAGGCGGGGCGGGTCCCAAATTTCCGCACGCCAATTTACGTTGGGCAAGTGATAGTAGGGGCGGTCGCAAGAGAAATAGCTCTCCACACGGCCCGACACGGGGCTGATTAAGGGCTCTATTGCTGGGAAGCTGCTCCTCACGTCACCACAGCCAGCCTGAGTTATTACCTTCAGATCTAGCCATCCATCTCCCGGTAATGTGACACCAGCTCCCGCCCGGTGTCTCGTGACGCTCCGAAGGACGTTTAAAGCAAATTTCCTCGAGCTATTTATTTTTATGAGCGTCGTAATATCAACGAGCAACTCAAAAATGGCTATTCGTTTTGATATTAATTGTTGCGGTTAAGTACAATTTTGTACAGTGTTCTGACGACTAAACTAACGTATTTTTGCACACTCGATTTAATGATCTGGTGCGCCATTTAACTAAATATTTCAAAAAACTAACCCATAGAAACCAAGTTTTTATTTTACTCCCTTTCTTTGTAAATTATGTTTACCATCATGTAATAATTGATTGACCGAAAATGAAACATGTCTAGACAAATATCTATGTCAAAAATCTCTAAAAATATCTCTTTATTGTTTGATTTCTTCCCAATGAACTGAAATGTGCTGTCATCTGTGAATCAATAGTCATAAATTTTCGAAATTCGTAGTAAAGTCCTATTATACCTACCGACGGAGTAATTCAAATTTTAAATATTGCGCCGTTGGTAGTAATCGAACTTTTGTAATGATTCCAATTTGAAAAAACCATTAAAATTTCTAAAAATCAGAAATTATACTATATAATTATTATTATTTTTTAACGAAAATTTGACAGATCTTTTCGACGGCAAGCAATCAAGCAGACACCACGAGGAGTTAAAAAGGAATTTAGAACATCATCTAATATCCATAAAATATAAATAATCTTATAAATCCTTATATTTAAGAAATTTTAATTATTTTAAACAGAAACGCAGCGAATCATAAACATTCCAAATTAGTAAGAGAATTATAACAGAATAGTATATTGGAAATAAAAAAAATATTTGAACATATGGGTCTTTTCATTTAAGAAATGCAATCGAATAAATATGTGTGAGCTGTGCGTACGAGGCCCATTGTTTCGTTGTAATGGTGTTTTTGCCCGTAAACACCAACACAAAGAAGCAATGAGCGTCGTACATACGACATATTGGTCAAATGCGTTGATTTTGGAGTTTCAGTTTCTGAATAAAATAATTGAAAACAATTTTTCCAATTCTTTGGAATTATATTATCAGTCAACATTTTGCAAATGTTATATATTTTACGTTTTTTAAAATATTTTCAAATTACGTCAACTTAAATGGCTTTCGCTTGCGAACGGAGTTTTAATGAATCGAATAGGAGATTTTGGCTGCTACGCGAAAACTTCAAAGACAAATTATTATATTAATATTATTCATCAATACAAAACTAATGTAAAAACTACAAAGGCTCGCGAACGAATTCAGCTTTATCGATATTTTTTATAGTTCCAAACTTAATTGGAAGTGAAGTGCTTTTGACGCTCTATTCACAAAATGTACAGTTTTTACATTTTTTTATTAAAAAATACAATTTAATTATCATGTAAACTTGTTACGTTAATATTAAATATATTTATAATAATTTTATTAAAAAATGGGCATATTATTAAGAAAAAGCCTTTATGAGAGTTGATCAATATAATAAAACAGATAAAAATAAATTAGTGAGGAGTAAGATGCAATTGTTAAAATTGTCAAATTTGATTCATAAAAATGATGTTTGTAAGATATGACCCTGTTAGATGGAACGGAAGACCTGGAACATATCCTACGGAATTACTGTTCAAAGAATTCAAAATCACAAATGTAGACAACATATATAAAACCGACACAATATTACAAATACACAAAGAATCTATCAATCAAATAAACACAAATATAGTTCAAGATCAAAATAGACGTAGCAAAAGAGCGCACATGATTGTAACCCTAAATATACCTATATGCAGAAAAAATAGCTGTTGTGGAGCCAGACCTGCGTAGACTCTAGTCCCTCGAGCATTCCAAACTTACCAATCGCGCTCGAGGGACATCGCCTAACGAGAAGCCCGAGGCGCCAAAACCATTCTCTCATCGACCGTCGCCCGCGATACCACGCTCAAACTCACTCTCCATATATTATTGTATAACGAATTCTTCAAACATGAAAAATTTTGTGACTTCAATAAACCAACGAGTTAATTGTGAGTACTTCTTTCTATTCATCCTTTATCACATTCCGCTTGGCCTTGTCATGCACCTTCACGCACATTCCACTCACACGCCTTCAGCGTTCACTCAACCTGCAGTCAGACTGATTGTGCATTTTGGCAGAGGTGCACAGTCACACTGATTCCTTTGCATTATACGCACATTACATCAAACCATCTGCCACACAGCCATGCAACACCTCTACAGTTTCTTAGGAATTAAATATTTCAATAATCTACCAGCCAATATTAGAACTATAAAACATTATGCAAAGTTCAAAAAGTTTATAAAATCATTGAACAATCAAGTGATGAGATTTGTGATATTAACCTTAACATGCTTATTTATTTATTTTTCTAAGGGGGGTAGCGGGAGTCACACTGATGGACAGAGTGAGAAGTACCGACATAAGGCACACACTTGGCATGGAGCCCCTAATCCTGCACATAGAAAAATCACAACTGAGGTAACTTGTACATGTGATCAGAATGCCAGAGGAACGAATACTGAGAAGAATCCTCTTGGCAACCCCGGAGGGAAGACAGCTGGTGGGTCGACCCAGATTAAGCTGGGAGAGACAACAAAAAAATGAATTTCAATACAGAATGGGTCTGGACTGGTTGACTCGAGCAGAAGCAGCGCAAGACGGGGGATCATGGAAGCACCTTGTCGAGTCTTTGGACCCCTGACCCTACTAGGACAATTGGAAGAAGATGATGATGCTTATTTTTAAATATTGTAATATTAACTTAACATCCTTATTTTTAAATATTTCTATGTATATTTATTTGCATGTATGTATTTTAAAAAAAACAGTTATCTATCAATGTGTGACATTCCCCGGTTCCATACACAAGTTTATACTTTCATGGGACTATCAAAAATCCATCAAAATTAAATAATGTACATATAAAATATTACGTAAACTTAAAAAGTTTTAAGTTTTTTGTTTGTAACATTTTGCAAATTCAATTTTAATATTTTAAAAAATGAGGGTAAGCACAATACTGTTTTATTCCACTATATTTATTTTGAATTGTTAGAACGTTTTCGGGATTTCTGCCATTGTCAATAACAACACGTTTACAACTAAATTAAAAATAATTCAAGACAGAATTTATAGGGATTGGGTGGGTGTAATGGTGGCGGGGGTCGGGGGCGGGGTTAGAATGGATAGGAGTGGAGAGGTTATGGGCGGTATCTGGATGTTAATTATATTTCTATTATTTATCTTATTATAATTATAATAAATATAGTGGAATTAAACAATGTTGTGTTTACCCTCATTTTTTTAATATTAAAAGGTCTAGTGTTTCCGCTTCTCTATTTAACTAAATGGACGGAGACGGTAGGTTTTAGAACCGTACCCTTAAAGTATATAATTTTACGGCGAGTCTCGCAATGCGATGTTAGTCGCAGAGTCGCGTACTGTACACTGAATGTTCTCGCACAGCACACAGTCGTACAACTAGTGCCGTGTGTCACGCGAGAGCTTTTCTTCGTAGAATTTTCACTACGGTGCTATTATTCCCCGCCCTATTCGTCCACCTTCAAGGACCAACATTACATTGGCTCCTTTTGGCAGTGCAGACATCACCATTTTTTATTCATAGCTTTCTGTATACAGGGTTATTTGGAAAACATTAATCACCTCGCAGAACTATGTTCCTGCTTTAATTATGAGTCAAAAATGTTCAGGTTTCCAATAGAAATAATATATGTATAAAAAAAAACAAATGTGAACATACGTTATTTAGAAACATAATCAAGAAACATATAAATGTAGAATAAAAGGAGACAATAAAACAATTAACAGTAATTCGATGAAATTAGAAATATAAATAATAACTTTACACAATGTGTAAAATTCCAATTGAAATTTCTGCAGGGTTTTTATCATTTTATTTAACTTGTATTGAAAGAAATTAATTTTTCGTAATTGATACAAGTTACTGTAATGATATTGCATAAATCCATAACTTCTGATATGGCTGATTGAACATTTTCGACTCATAATCAAGGCAGGAATATAGTCGTGCGAGGTTATTAAAGTCTTTCAAATAACCCTGTATGTAAAGCTATAAATAAAAAATGTTGATGTCTGTACAGCCAAAAGGAGCCAATAGTAATGTTGATCCGTTTTCCAAATAACTTAATAAATTTACGAAGTATTTACCAAAAATAATTCATTATTTATGTAAAAAAGCATGCAGATCTGTAGAGAACGCTCTGAACGTAAATAAACAAAACCTCAACTGAAAACAAATATTTCAAAATAACAAAAATCTTAAAACAGATGTCGTTCTATGTTCTAATAGCGAATTATTGTCGATAATCATTTATAGCTAGACCGCATTCAAAAGAATATGCGCAAAAAATATGAGTATTTTTACGATGCAAAAAATGAACACAAAAGAAGTTTTTCTAGTAAGTAACATTTTTTAAACTAAAAAATATATATTTATTTGGAATATCATATTGAGGCTTGTAATACGGGCTTGCCAGGCAACTTTCCTCCGCTTTCTTCTTACCGGACAAAGCTAGGGAATGGTCTTTTGATTGTGGTCGACCTATAGATTTAGTTCTGATTTGTGTGTCTCTCTGTTTGTGTGTCTGAGGCGCCTCCTCCATTTTTCCGAAAACGTCACCCGCAAAGAAAATGAAGGAGCTGGTAATGACTGGAAAGGTGGAGGAAGAAGCCCATTTCCGACTCGATGGATGGATCAGATCAATGGCGCTACGGACTATCCTGGAATGGCTCTTCAAACTGCGGGCTGGTGAGAGCGGTGTACCATCGGGAACACCAGAAAATCGCAACCTAGGAGTCTCGAACCTCAGTGAAGACTTCTGAATAAGATTTTTAAAAATAAAAATCCAGCATTAGACATAAAATTCGCTTTTACACATAAAATTAATTAGGCTCCAAATTAAACTATATTACCCATATAAACAAAATATCCAATAAAGGACTCCAAATACTCGGCTTCATTATTCGCACTTCACAAAACTTTAATAACGTAACCTCTAACTTTAATAACATACCTATATAAATCTTTGGTGAGAAGTCAGCTGGAATACTGTAGTCGATTATGGTCACCACATTACGCGTCACACACACAGACATTTCTAAGATACATGAATTACAGGTTAAGAATTCCGATCGAACACATCAATTATAATCAACTTCATATTCAGACAGGTCTAATTAAACTTAGCGACAGACGCACGCTGATCTCATATATCTATACAAAATAACTCATTCTTGTAACGTGGATTCTCCGGAACTCTTATCACCCATATCTTTTCACATACCCATATCTTTTTTACATACAAATACCCGCTCACTGCATTCTTTCACTTCTTTCACTGCAACAAAAGCAACACATCTCACCAAAAATACTCCACGATCAACAGACTTTCCATCCTAGGAAATGAGTATGCACAAATTGCAGATATTCTCAACATTAACTTAAGTCGTTACTGAAATCTCCTTAACGAACACTTTACAGTTATTTTATTTGAGTAAACTTTGATAATACATATATGAATACATGTCTTTGTTCTTACTAATATACACTTTTAATTGTCTTTACTTTATGTGTGATTTATGTACTTGTACAGACAGATATTGTGTTATAAATTTCACATGTATACATTTTTAAATGATCATGTAAGCAGATCACTGTCATCTAGATATATATATAAGTTTCTTTTATTGTAATAGGTGTAAACCGTTGATATATAATTAATTAATTAATTAATTAAATGAGGCAACACGGGCAAAACGGTTCAAAAGCCTTGTAAGAAAAACGTTCCGAAGTAATTTAATAATAAAAAGAATGGTTACTTACCTGAAAGTTGTATTTATTATTTAAGAAATAGATATCTCACTTACAAAACGGAAAAAGATTGAGTAAAATCTATTATTTACGGAAATTAGGAACTACGCAGTGCTCGAAAAACACTTCAGCCGTTCAAAGGTCAGAGGGTTGGAGGTCCTCTTTGCTCTTTTCATTTTTATCTTTTTATTTTTCAACGTAGCAACAGGACACTGGCTGGGAGCATTTGGGTCGTGGTGCTAGAAACGGATGGAGAAAGTAAGGTGAAAAAAGAATAACGAATGAGAACATACTAGAAATGGTAAAAAATAATAAATGGATACCTGTTGAAACACGAGAGGAAAATGGATCGGATAATGACTGCTACATGGACTGGATAATACGATAATAGAACAAAAATGGCGAAGAATAAGGCCGAAACAGAGATAAATAAACGAGGGGCAAACGTGGCATGTATCAACAATATTAGCTGCGTCGAAGTTCGAAAACGTTACCTGTTAACAATTGTTACTTTTGGGGTTACATCGCATTTTTTTTAAATGTCAATCTACAATGTTGCTCAATCATTTGAAAAAATAATTGTTACTTTATTTATGAAAAGTGTTGAATATTCACAACACCCCGAATCTTCGAATATGATTCGTATTCCCTTTTCCGCACCTCACCGTATATTGCTATACATTAACATTAATGTTGATCAATTTTCATAATAGAATAACATAAATGGTGCACTTTTCAAATTCACATCTTTTTTATTGAATTGTGAAAATGAAAATAAAAATAAAAGTTATTTTTGTGGATTAAAGCTATAGAGGAGCTTGTTGCATGCAATTTTTAAAAATACAAGTTTGCAACAAATGGTACAAGTAGGGTAACATTTTATATTTTATAACGGATGATACACCATAATAGGTAAATGACATATTTGAATATAGTGATTGTGTATTAGAAAAGCTAATTGTAAAACAGAGTAGTAATGTTAAAGTAATTAATTTTAACAAAGTGTTAGTTAAATTAGTATAAACTACTACCAAATTGTAGGTCTACCCTTACCCGTATCTTCGTCAGAATAAACACTACTATATTCACAACACTATATATTATAGGGTTGTGAACACAGTAGTTTAGTGTTGGTCCTGATTTTTTAACTCCTTTTATATACCAGTAGGTATATATTTTTAACAATATTTTTTATGAATGTTCTGAAAATACAATTACTGATTTTGTCCACAGAGGGATAATTATTAATTAAGATAAATTATACAAGTTTCATAGAGACGAAGCTATTGAAATGAGAAAGTGTGTGTGAAATAGGATAAGGAAGTCCCTTTAAATGTATGAAAAGTTTTCGGACTTGGAACATACACACAACTTTAAAAAAATTGTGGATGTTCTTACGATGGAATTATTGAACATTGCATTGTGTAAAGTAATCACTTAAGCCAGCTCATATAGTTCTGAAGCCCTGGGTCATCCTATAAAAAATACTTCCATACGCGTTTCTCTTATAAATAGCCTCGTCTCTGTGAGGCTTCTATAATTTATCTTAATTAAATATTTTTATGTTAGGTTTTCTTCTTTTAGATGGTTAAACAATTTGGGAGCTAAGTGTACATAATTTTTCAATCCGCGTATCATCTTTCTTATCGGTGTATCGACTAAGCCTAGTAATTCTGTCTGGTATTAAGGTAAGATAATTTGTTGTTGAGTAGTGGCGGAATGTTGTTTTAACATTAAAACAACATTGCCTTGATGAGTTGCCTAAAACCGTAAATTCTCTAAATAGTTCGTTTGATGGTTAGGCAATTGTTTTTTTTATGATTACTCGAAGCAGTGTTTTTTGTTCTGCGATTAAAGGCTTCGGGGTTGTTTTATATATGCCACCCCTTTGTACAAGGGCAAGATTATTGAAAGTAATATGAACGTGGTTAAATATTTTAAGTACCAGAAATCGATGCCAATAGCTTCAGAACGACTACTTCTTCATGGCGTCATAAAACTATTACTAAATATTTCATTTTTAAGTTTTTTGTTTACTCGTTAATAATCAATCATCACATTGATCTAATTTATTTATTGATTATTCTAGCTAAGCCCGAGTGTCGACAATCAATTTATATCAAATTATGAGTTATGTATTGAACTGAAATAAATCCCTTTTTTGAGAGACGTTGTAAACCATTTAACCTTAAAACTCGCTTATACATTGTTTCGATATAGCTCTTTTAATTTGGCTGCGCCATTATCGTACGTAGCGTGCCGCACGTACAATTTTTTCTAACAGTCGACTAATGTCGTACCGTTGTGATCTCTCTTAAAACCTTTCCGGAGAAATATCCTATATGTTGCATTAAAATTGGAGCAGTCATGACTGACTGACAGACGCCGCCTCTGTGTATTTAGAGATGATTTATGATTTTCTACTTTTTAATATCTCAGTATGTCATTGGATATTTAGGTCAATTTATATAGTGCATTATATTTATCAATGTGTGTATTTTGCATCAATTTATCGAAACGATTTTTTGCATTTCTCTAAGTGCACGTTCAGACACAGCGGGAACCGCGCGATTTTAGAATCGCGTGGGATCCGCCTCGGGTCTTATTTATGTAATGGTTCAGACGTAACCGCGCGGTTCCCATGCGATTCCCACGCGGTACCCACGAGATTCCCGCGTGTCTAAACGAGCGCTAATCATTTTGGTGAATTCTGATTTTTTTCCTGCTGAAGTAAGGTGACATCACAGCGCTTAGGGCCGGTTGTTTCAAGTTCGATCAAAGTAAGCGTAGAGTTTAAACTGAAATTTTACGTTCTCCACCAATCAGACGATCCGTTTTCGTAAAAATCTATGCTTTTATCGACCGCTTACTTTGATCGAACTTGAAACAACCGGGCCTTAGAGCCAGTTGTTTCAAGTTGGATTAAAGTAAGCGTTCGTTTAAAGCATAGATTTTTGCGTTCTCTACCAATCGGACGATCCGTTTTCGTCAATATCTATGCTTTAAACAAACGCTTACTTTAATCCAAATTGAAACAACCGGCCCTTAGCATCTTAAATAAAGAACAAACAGTTGAAATGTGTACTTGAAACTCTTTGCAGAGCTTCAGGTAGTGGTAACACGCATACATAAGGCTTGTACAATATTACGTTAGGTTAAGTTAAAAAAACTATCGTCTGAAAACTTTACTGAACTTCAAATGTGGGCGGAGCAACTCAGGCATGCCATGCTATTGTCAGAAATGTTTTCTCTATATAGAGAATATTAAAAAATATATATATGTAGCAGTATCTGTTCAACCCTGTGCCATGTACTTATTGCTCGGCCCAGAGTTTTGTTTATATTAACACAATAAAAATCTCCACGATATAAACAAAGGGGTCGAGCTAGGGTCATGGCGACACCACACCAGTCGGACCTCTGCCGTAATCTCCGCGCGTCATCTATTTCTTTATCCGTCATTACACATTACTTGTACACTTTAACGTGCTTTCGGGGCCTATCTCCGGGGAGAAATAAACATATATAATATCGCTCTTTCATTCCGACGACCACACACCTTCCCCACATATATATATTATCTTAATTAACTTGTTTTATTATTTATACATCTCCCCCATTCACCAGGTCGCAGGCATAGGTCTGACGATATTAGGAATCTAGAAAAATTACAGCATCCATCCAACAGTATGTGTCATGTGCATATGAGCTACAGAGGAAATATCTTTAATTCCGCTTTACATCATGACGCCTCGAACACGAGGCGATTCTTCAAAAATATACGGGTGCGCAGTATTTGCATAACTCGTCATATTCTCATTCATTCAAAATATAATGAAACCGGATTTACTTCAAAGCTTCGTACGCTTTGAATGCTTTGTTATAGTAAACACAGAATAAGAAATGAGGGTTCCACCTTTATCGCACACAATAAGTTTACAAACATTGTTTTCTGTTTTGAATAATAGCCACTGAACTCACACACTCGCTCAACTGCTGACCCCAGAACAGTCACAGGTTCCCCCAGTCGAATTTAAGTTACCTGTTAACTGACAGCAGTGGCATGGACATAGTTTATGCCGCTAATAACGGTGCCATACAAGTACTCGCTTGTGTCCGTATATTGCCACTAGGAAATGGGGTGCTTTGCCTGAAAAGATATAGGGGAGTTGTGCTTAAGATGACATAGTCAGATAAGATGACACACCAACAATATTTATTTAAATATACGCGTTAAAAGTGAACCAATAACGCTTTAGAGAGTTCCTTTAGATGTCGCTGATGTTGACATTCAGTATGACGGAAGGCGAACACAGATTGCAAAGTTGTGCGTATTTTTGTGATTTTGATGTGATTAAAAAAAGTAAGGAACTTCTTGAAAAACTAATTTGGAATGTCTATTAGAACTATTATATGACACAAATATTGATAAAACGCATTCTAACCTCAAAGTTTTTGTCACAACAATTAAAATAAAGTTTGCATTATCTATTGGGTAAGATGACATACTATGTCATTTTACCTTTTCATATATTTCATTGCATTTACTTCAATGAACTATTTAGCCAATCTTGGCCAAAAGAACATTGTGTGAAGTGCCAACTATGTGTTACTCTTACGAACTATTAATTTATCTTACAAACTTTGCTCGTAAGATTAATAGTGTATAAAATGACATACTATGTCATTTTACCCTATAGATATGTCGTCTTACACACGTCGACCTAAGTGCGATATATGTTATTTTTTTATTTTATGTCACGTTGATTGTTCTAAAAATTTAATAATTTCGTTGATTATGATACATTTAAGAATATGCGTAAGATGCTAATCTCACATGACTTTAAGTATTTCAAATATTTGTCTTGAAAGAAAAAGTATGTCATCTTAAGCACAACTCCCCTACTATATGTCAGATGAATTTTACTGTAATAGTAAAAAGTACACCTGCGAGTATAACTTTCTGTTTTAAAAAAAATTGTATTATTACTATTACACATGTGATAGTGTATGGTTAAAAAAATTACACTACAAAAATATTTAATTTTCTGAATCTAGCAACTTAACAGACGTGCCACGACCAAGTTATCAAAGATGCGTCGATCGATATAATTAAAGATACCCGGCAACCCTTCTACAAAATTCCACTCTTATATTGATTCTACCTTCCCGATAATTAATTCAGTGGCAACGCAGATCACTCCGTCTTCCTATACACAGAAACCACCTGACTGTAGCTTTTCCAGTGTGCCTACTGAAATATTACTAAACCGCATCGCTTCTAACGTCGAACCAAAGATTAATACGAGAGTAGGATTAACTTTAGACTGAAGCTTATTTTTATCTTATAATTCATATTTTTTAATATACGAGCTAAGCCGTAGACCACACCTGTCTAATTAAATTTGATTGTCGTGGAAGATATCTTCATAAACAATATAAAATTAATCACACGGTCAAAAAAATTGCCATTAATAATTTTGTTTTAAATGTCATATTTGACGTTTGACATTTATAATTTCTTAAAAGTGAGCAATGAAAAAATCAAGAAGAAGGATAATTTTTTTATTTCGTTTCCATATTTCGCTGACCTTAATATTGAATCACTCGCGCTGTGAAGATTATTCGTGTTTATTACTAATTTTTATTTTTTAATAATTTGCATCGGGTTGTATAATAAAAACATAATTGACTGATTTAAAAAGAGTTAAAACTGCTGATCAACATTCTAAATAAAATATTAATAAGATTATGATTAAAACATACTCTTGATCAGATTGCGTCACAACACTCAAACTATAGTACTAGGGCAGTGTTTCCCAAACTATGGGTCGCGACCCACTGTTGGGTCGCGAGCGGATGTAGCAGTGGGTCGCAGTCATAACACCGCGCAACACGTCTCGTCCGGGTCGTGTTGTGTTAATTATAGAAAAGTAGTGTCTGCAATTTTCACTCATTTAACAGAGTTGAAAAATAACTTTTACGCCAACTTCGAAGAAAAGATGAAAAAGTTCAACAGGATAAACTGGATTTAAAATCCATTTCAAGACAACATACCGACTGAAATGTCTCCAAAAGCAAGTGAAGAGCTTAATGATTTATCAGAAGATACGTCGCTGAAAAATACTTTTCATCGCAAGCAATTAGCAAAATTCTGGCTTTCAGTTGCTGACACTTATTCCTGCTTGTCTGACGAAGCCATGAAAGTCCTACCTACTTATGCGAAGTGGAATTTTCTGACATAGTTTCTATTAAGACTAAATACAGAAATAAATTGGACGTATCGAATTCACTGCGATTAAAAATGACTAAAATTGAAGTCAACCCTAATGAAGTTATGACAAAAAAGAGGCAACAAATTAATCCTTCCATTAAAATATCACGTATTAACATTTCTCGTAATTAAAAATTTCGATTATATTTGGAGGTTTTTCTTTTTTCTTGAACTGAACAGTCTTTCATATGGTTACAATATGAATTGGGAAAATGTGAGGTAGGAGGTGGGTTCCGAAAATTTAATTTTTTTTTGGTGGGTACCGGTTCTGTCAACTTTGAGAACCACTGTACTAGGGTGTGTGTTTTACATATAACGGAGTTCCAGGTATTGTAACTTAGGGGAACTTTCTTCTTCCAGCATCTTTCTTTTTGGCAGGAATGTAAACTCCCGCTAAATGTAAATTCCAGTTCTCAGTTGACGTAGTTTCTAGTCAAAATGTTTTTTCATCTGACGTATTCAAATCGTTGTGTGATTCATACTTGACTCGGAATAAGTTGACCGAAAGTGTGATCAACCCTAGAGTAGCTTACTTAAGGATAGAGCGCCACACTCTTCTGTCCTGACATACAACGCTCGGCTCATTCACATTCATACATCTTCGTATGCAAGCTCGACGGTTGTTGAGACTTCTAACGGAATCATCTTCCAGGTCTGGTTAATCTGGTCATACCACGTCTTCCGCGGTCGCCCTCTCATTCTGGCGCCATCAACACTTGCATTATATATTTTTCTTACCATCCTTTTCTCATTCATTCGCTCAATACGCCCAAACTGTGTGAGCAACCCTTTTTACTCTCTTTCTTTTAACTCGTAGCGTCTGCTTGCTAGTCGATCGAAAAAACTTTAGATCGATTTTTAACCCTTTTTCCGTGATCCAATAGAGCTGAAACTCTGCAAGCAGACTCGTGGCGATGATAAAAATGATCTAACAAATTTTTGTTTAAAACAATCAATAATTTTAGTATAATTTTGGATTTTTCTAAATTTTTTATTACTCCCTTTCGTAGCGTCGCCCGACTCAAGCCCAACGCATGGGGTAAGCGCCAAACCTATTGCAATTAGTAAATGAGAAAGGGAGTATAATAAAAACCTGGTTTTTATGGGTTAGTTTTTTTTATTCTGTTAATTATGCTAAGATCAGCTATACATTAGTTCCTAATATTTTCATTCTTTACTCTGTCATAAACCCTAGAACAGTATCGATAAAATAACAGTTCACTTCCAAAAGACAATCTTCCTCTGTAAGATGTCCGTACCGCAGGTGACGTGGACCGCAGGAGAGATTTTGGTGTAGGTACTAATAGAAAAATAAACATGGTAAACCTTGTTTCATATTAAAGAGTTAAGGTTGTTATTGCGGTCGTTAGACCTTAAATGTAAATAGTTAGACATAACTATAAATAGTTGCGGATATTTTATACGAACCGTATGTTTTTCTGAGAAGCGATTCTCGACGTTTCGTTGACCTTTACCCGCGGAGTAAAGATCGTCCTCCTGATGACGTTGAATAAGTATTCAACGAAAATTAAAAAAAAAAAAATTCAGAACAGAACTGGATTTTCGTCACAGGGACATCAATAATCAATTAATGTATATTATAGATGTCTCACAGAGACGAAACTGTATATTTTTTTTATTAAGGGAGAGTAGGTATAGAAGTCTTTATGGGTGTACATAGGACTTACGACCTATCGTACGGTTGGATTAAGTGATCACTTTACACATATGTAATGTTCGCCATTTCCACCCATGATAGAATAATAATAGACATGGTATTCTATCATGGGTGGAAATGGCGAACGTTATATATGTGTAAAGTGATCACTTAAACCAACCGTACGATAGGTCGTAAGTCCTATGTACACCAATAAAGACTTCTATACCTACTCTCCCTTAATAAAAAAATATATATACTGTTTCGTCTCTGTGAGACATATATAATTTGCATGTTTCATATTATTCAAAGAGACATTTTTTTAGGTTAATTGATTTTCCACCATCCACGTGTAATCGAACGTTAGGGCGGTGAATGCAAAATGATTTGCCCGCCCGAGTAACTGACCCCGCGGGGTCTCGTCCACCCCGAGATCAGCAAAAAAGTTTCGTTCGTTCAATTATGATCGCCGTGTCGCCAAATAGTTTTAGAATCTGTGAAAAAAAAACTTTTTTGTCCCGAACAAAGGGTCCAGCCGGGGCGGGCAGCTAGGCCCCGGCTGCGAGGATTATTTCTAGCACGTATCATTTTTTACTGGTCCGATAGATTTCCCCCTATGAGGGATGAAAATTATTCGCGAACCTTTTCTCGTTTACCAAAAAAAGTTTTAGATGAATATATCTGAACGATGAATTTTTAGAGTTTGATGTGTGATGGTTACCAAAATTGTCCCCATGACCAGCCGTAACCCGGGCTCTTAACTATCTCTAAGGGCTGGTATTTTAAACGAAAGACCAAATATCCGTTAGTAAATCGACAATTAACTAACTGATTGCTGTTCGTTAGTAAATATTACCGACGCTCGTCTTATAAAACTTTTTTGATCGTCCGTAAGTATCGCAATGTCGTACTGCTCTGGGCTATGATTTTAGAGCTGTCAGAGGTGATTTATATCTCTTTTATATGAAAACTGAACATAACTTCTATAAACATAACCTGAAATTTGGGATACTTCCCAAAACATTACACTGGCAGTAGCCTTTGAAACTCCAACAAGGTCTGCAGCAGCTAATAATATTGATCCAAGAGCATAGAATCTCAAGGCAACAAGCAATTGTGTGGTTGCTGATAATGTCAGATTCCTAAGCGTGCGCCTTTTTAAATTTTGCCCAATATATTCTAGAAGCTCTTAAGCAGACCTTTTCGACAAGCGAAAATGATAGATAAAATCTTCGTCATCTAAAATATTAAAATAATCCACTCATATATCTTATTCGTTGAGTTTGTTCTTCATTCGACGAACTTGAATACAATAATAACTCGACATCGCTATCTGAAAACATTTTTCCTTGAAAATGTAGCCACAGTCGGCACAGTACATATGTGCATGTTCAAAAAACAGCCTGAAACGCAAATTGACAACGGACCTAACTATAAAAAATAATACGTCAATCTGTCATACTTCTGTCAATTTCAACGGTAAACTGGTGGTTCGACTGTCGGTATCGGCCGTCGATAAATTTTACTAAAATTTGACTAACGGATTATTATAAGACGAAAAAAAATGACGTTTGTATCAAATTTCGGTTTATTTGGTCTAAAATTTGACTAACGGACGTTTATAAGACCGGCCCTAAGTGTATTGGTTAAATTGTAAATAATTTACGTCGATAAAAGCAATCGATGGGTATTATCACTAGAAACTAAATACCGCTGTCACTAAATTTATTTAAGCAAATTGTAAAAGCCGCCGATGCATGGACGTCGGCAGTAGGGAATGCAATCCCGAACCCGCGAGATCGGGATCCCGCGAGATCTCGAGCATTTTACGAGATCAATCCCGAACTGAAAAATCGGACGAGATTATCGGGATTATCGGGATTGATCAGCGTTTTTTATGTTTTGTATGTTTAATTGTATATGTCTATAGAGCTTTTAGTAAGTACTTAAAACTTATGTTCATGTCACATTCAAATAATGAAAATAGCTTTGAATAATATTTGCTGTATTTTATCAACCGAACATAGTAATAAAAACTACTACTGGTTAGTAGTTTTTACTCCACTACATTGACTGATTGATGCTTGGAAAACGCCTACAAAAACTTTAATGCAATGATTAATAATGAGCATTTTATTAAAATTGCTGATATAAAAATGCAAGGCATTGTCGTTAATTGCTATTCAGCTCTATAAACAAAAAAACACGAAAGTATTCGGGATCCCGATCCGTAGGGATCCCGCGGAATTGGAAATACCGACTCGGGATTGCATTCCCTAGTCGGTAGGTAAAGTGGAGCACTGCGCGGGTAGCAGGGCGGTCGCTTCCTGAAACGGTAGGGAGGGTCAGAAACAAACGTTGTGGTACAACAGCAAGCGAAGTATTTATCGCTGTGGTCAGGTACCGTATTCAATTTGATCGTTCAACGCGTGATGGGAGACATTGCTATATGTATTAATTCGTTGAGAACCAATCGTTTTGGCGATAGAAAATATTATCAACTAAACGATATGTTTGTGTTATAAATAGCAGGGAGTTTGCATCAGATGCTCCGCGCTTTGTAACTATAAATAATACACAGCAAAATTATTTTGTGGTGACATTATAATTATTAGGGATGTTTCGACTATGACTTTAGCCGACTAGCCGATTAGTCGGCTGTAAAAATCCGATTAGTCGGCCGACTAGTCGGCCAAGCCGATCATGGTTTCGGGGGTATTCGACAATTTCCGTGACATTTACGTTTCATTTCAGTGGTGAAGCCGCAACAGTTGTGGGTATCCTGAAATGTCACGCATTGCTAAAGTGCATTACCTTTGTTGTCCCGAAAGTTTCGTTTACAGTGAGCGACTGTTCTCAGAGGCTGGGAACACAGATATGTGAAAAAAAAGAAACCGATTGCTGCCAAATAGAATAGAAGCTTTAGTCTTTTTATATCATACTTTACCTTAATTAAAAAATATATGTAGGTAATTAAAAAAATATAAGGAGATGACATTTTTGTTTGTCACAAATTTGATTTGATTAGGTTATGTACGGTGATAAATCATATAAGCTCGATAGACTGATTGATTTATTTTAATGAAGCAGTTAATGTTTAGAATTTTTATAAATGTTTTTTTCAGTACCTCATAAATGCAATCTCGGTTTAATATTACTTAATCGGTTAGTAAAAGAATTCCTACTCTTTTATTTAAATAAGAAGAAATATTTATAAATGTTTACTGAAGATAAGAAGATATTATTGTTTGTTAATTAAGATACTAATTTTGTTTGATAAATGTCATAAATATTTTTTCTTTACGAGTAAGTAACTTTAGAGACTGATTAGTTGATTACCAAAGGAAAGGTTGCTTTACATTTCAAAATGTGTAACACTGAATCTAAAATAAAAATATTACTTAACAATCAAGGTTTTTATTTAATGAATTTCCACCTATATACATTTTATTGAGAAATTCGAAATACTCGTACATACAAACCAAGAAGCCGGATATTCGGCGCTCTTTGCCGAATAGTCGCCGACTACGAATGTGGCCGGATAGTCGGCTCTACCCACTATTCGCCGACTAGTCGGCACATCCCTAATAATTATATTTTATAGAAATAAACTTTGATTACACCACTTTTTTGTTGGAAAAAATTCGACATGTTTAAATAGAAATTATTATTCTGAATTTTCTAACCATCTTTTGGCTATGGATCATTCTTTTGATATTAATAATTTACAAATTTTACATATAAATTATACAGAATCACAGTTTGATAAATTAGAAATTTTGTAAATAAGAAAAAGTATCAATAGTAAATTGAATATTATAAATAACCAAGTCCTTTTTACAAATAGTTATCATTTAAATTTATTTTCGTGTTAAGTAGGTACTTTATTATTATTCATTTTCCATATACAGGGTTATTTGGAAAACATTAATAACCTCGCAGGACTATATTCCTGCTTTGATTATGAGTCGAAAATGTCCAAGCTATCACGACCTAATATCAATAGTTATGGAGATATGCGATATCAAAGTTTGCATTTTTTTCAATATTTCTGACTTATTTCTTTATAAATCGTTGGACTATCATTACAGCAACTTATATCGAATATAAAAAATTCATTTACTTTAATACAACTTACTTTAATTTACTTTAACAATTTACTTTAATACAATTAGGTCATACTAGCTTGAACATTTTCGACTCATAATCAAGGCAGGAATATAGTCCTGCGAGGTTATTAATTAGGTTTTCCAAATAACCCTGTATCTTTTTAACATTTTGATTATCTATACTTCGATTTTTAAATTTAATTTTGTTAGTATACATTTGTTATCCTGACGAAGGGGCCGTGGGCTCTGAAACGTATCGAATGTTTTTCAACAAAAAAGTGATGTAAACAAAGTTCATTTCTATAAAATATAATTATTAAACAGTATTGTTGTCGCCGCTGCGACTCGCGTCCGCCAAACTCACGCGGCGCTTTGTACTCATTTCCCAGTCAAGTTTAATGGGCTTTCAGATATAAACACGCCCGACCCTGACCACTGCAAGCTGTCACGTGACCGTCAAGTTTCCCTCCTTCCTTCGTCTTCCAGAACTGTGACGTCAGCGCTGCTGCGTCCAATCTCGGTACAAATCTCGGATATTTTTAAATGACATAATAAAATAAGTGTCATGTGTACAGAGCGCACACTGACTCTAGCGGTGTGAGGGATTCTGGTTTCCCGAGAAATCTCATATCGGGGTAAACTTTAGATTGCCGCCAAAGTTTTGTAAGTACCTACGCAGAAATTCCTAAAGTTTATTTCAAATAAACATTTTCTCAAATCGATTACTCCAAGTGTTAAACAAATATACCAGTTTATAAATCTACAAAAATCAGACAAAAAAACTTACCAGCGACAGAGTTGTTTCTGAAAATTAATCATATTATTCACAGATTCATACACAATTGAGGGAATCATATATTCAGAATAAGTGTTGCTAAAATGTTTGCTAAAAACGACATAAAAAGCAGCTAATTACACAGAGTGTCTACAGGGAAACACGTGTTATCTACATACATACATACGTGTTTCGTGTATGTGTGCGTGTATGTCACTAGCCACACGATAAAAGCGATTTGTCATCACACGCCGATGGAATTAAAAATACATTCACTAAAATCTACTTTGGGATCTGTGCACGCCTCCTTGTCCCGGTTATGGACCAAACTGTATTTTCGTATTATTCTCAGTCGCAGTACGGAATACATCAAACCTGGTTTGTTTAATTATTTTTCATTTGTCTCTGGTTTTGAAATTTCAAATTTCATCATCCATTTGTGACCATTCAAATGCGACCGAAACGCAATTAGTTTTTTTCTGAAATATCGGTCGAACCAGCAGCGGTGGTCGTACGTGATTACTGGTGCATTGTCAGAGGCGTCAATACAAAATCAATACTCGGGTATCTGTATTTAAAAATACATCTACAATAGAGTTATCTATCAAATTATATATTTTATACGATTCTGTTGAGTTCCGCAGAGTGATTTTATATACTAAAGCAGCCACCGACAATATACAAAAAAAATACCCAGCAAAACTACGTAGATATACTTACAGACAATTGCAATTTTAGCAAATAATGTTTAATTATGGGCTAAATCCAAGTTCATAGTCCCATCGCATATATAATGAAAATGAGTATTACACCATATTATTAAATGTGTTAATAACAGAATGAAAGATAATTTATGTTTAAATAATAAGTATTAAATTAAATAAGATATTACTTTTTAAAGTTTCGAAAAATGTACCATATACTTTGACATTTCATAGGCAATATCTGAGGAAAAATATGTAAATATGTATAAGTTTACATGACAAATTTATATTTACAGACGAAAGAAACATGATGAATACTGAACGTAGGTACTTTTTGTATTTTGTTGATAGTTTTTTTAGTTATTTACTATAGGTATGTATATTATATGGTTATTATTTAAGCGTTAATTATCTTTCATTTTGTTATCAGGACATTCAATTATACAGTGAAATACTTATTTCATTGTATATACAATGGGACCATAATCTTGGATTATGCCTTAATTATTTTATTACAAGATGCTTATTTAGTATTTAATACATGGTATAGTCCGTCTAACTTATCTGAAGAATGGCCAAATTTGGAACTAACGACGCCATCTTGGATTATCTACAGCTGACAGACCTTTGTTTACAGAGGGGTTCACGACTGTTTCGATAGTTCTTTAAGAAAATTTTAGATTGTCACCATGCCAAAACCATTGAAAGCGGTGTTCGGGAAATAATCTTGAAAATGCACACGTTTTTTGAAGAGGAACAACGTCTAAAAGCCCCAATTATACCGTTTGATTTTGTTCATAGACTTATTGCCGCCACTTCAGGTTAGTGCTGCCATGCAGTTATAATGATTTTCCCATAATTAGTTTTTTATTTTACTATTATACAATTTCTTCAGGTATTTCTGAATCGGCAATTTACAAAATAGTTAAAGAAGGTAAAGTGGCCGTGGAAATGGGCATTAAAATATCTACACCCGGAAAAAAAAACAAGGATAAGTGGAAAAATTGAATTAGAAGCCGTAAGATGAGAAAAGTTTTAGAAAATATTTTATTCGATAATTTTTTTACATAGAATTTTATTATGTATACTTTTTATTACATAATTCATTAACGAGTTCATTTGTATATTGTAGGTGTTACTGAGTTAAACATGGTGGTCATGATCATTAGGTGTGAGATACCGAATAAAACCGGTGCCACACTGCGCGGATCTTCCGCCGCGTCTCTTCTGTCGTGGAACATCGCTACATTTCTTTCCATACAATATGCGCTTATTAAACACACTACGCGGATGATCGGTCGATCTATTTGCTTTGCCGATTTGGCGCAATGGAAAAAACGCGGCGGAAGATCTGCGTAATGTGGCGCCGGCCTAAATGAATTATTATTGTTTGTTTTTTTTTCCTGAAAATTGTATTTTTCTTTGATTTTGAAAAAACGCTATTTTGTGACGTTGTGTATTTTATAAATGTTTATTTTGATAAATTTATTTACTTATTATTTATTTACGTTAGTTTACATTTTTTGTTTTTTATCGTGTCTTATACTGCTAATAACTTGTTTAAGAAAAAACGAATTTTCATAAAATTCCCTACAAATGAGATAATTTTTAGACTATGGGCAGTACCACAACGATTGGGACGCCCTCCTTTATTCTCCAGATAAGTTGAACGGACTATATACAAGATTGATCATCCTGTAATATAATAAAAAGATCGCCAAGTTTGTTTGTGAATACGCTACATCTCGGAAATTAAAAGCAATCCATCTCAATGTTTTTTTCCAGGAATACCTTTCCTGTCTCTATCTGAAGAACTTAGTCAATTTTCAGTTTGATCTGACATCCAAATATCGTTTTTTCATGGACAAACTTAAACTACGTTTTTTATAAAATGAACTCAATAAGATTGGATTTCTGGAGCCTGTTGGAGTTAACTCAGTATCTATGTACAGTACCTATAATAATTGTTTCACGTTTAATATGGATTTAGAGATTATTTTAGTTTTATTATTAGTTTTAAATGAAAACAAAATATATAACATAAATGAAAACAATACGGTTTGTATTTTACACGTATTCACAATATGAATACCGCGTTCGCTGGCGGAGATTCTCGGCTTGGAATGCGAAAGCCGCTTAATTGGATTCTACTAATGCTTTCATTTTCGTCTCATTGTTTGGTCATCGGACGCTTTTCAATTAAGGATTTATTAAGCTCATTGCGAGCTCCAAACATGAGTTCCAGCGCTGGTCCACCTCGAGCTGATCTGAAGATCTGACGTCCGCCGAAGGCGTGGGTTTTAAGCTACACATAAACACACATGGACTCCTCTAACAAACACAATCATTAACTACAGTACAATACATGGGTCTCAAATCTAAAATCAATTCGGTTATCACCAGTGGCGTAACTATTGAGGAGCAAATATCCCCAGAGGCGATGAAAAGGAGCGCGTATTCTAAAAAATCATTTGTTTGTCAAGATCACTTCTGAAGTATTCCTAGATAGCAATTTTCTACTCGTTCACAGATTCAAGTCTACAAGCGTCGAAAATCAAAGTACATTGTTTATCCAATTGTTAAGCGGCTTGATCACCTATCATCGTATTTCGATGACGAATATCCAATATTTTTCTAGGTACATCGTAAAAAAATAGATTGAGCTATTAACTATGTGAATTGCCGCTTAATCAATAAGTATTACTGTTGTATTAGTAGCAAATACAGCAAATATATTTTATTTATCACCAAGTATAATATTTATTTCAAATTTGCTCGAGGCTATTAAAACAAAGTTACGTCACTGGTTGTGGATCATATATGTTCTGTATAATAAGTATCCTACAATCAGTCATTTCTAGTATACATCTAAACAATATATTGTCGCTGTATATATAATTAAGCCTATGTGCCGTTTAATACATTCTCAGATGAATGAATGAATTTGACAATTTTTAATGTAAATAATAGAGATGTACTAAAAAAAACATTGCCGTTCATCTGGCAAGTCTGCCTAGTAATTATTTATTTATTTTTTTATAAATCCAGTCTGTGCAATTATTTTTTAAAACAGTTTCATTCGTTTATTTCAGAATGTACTAAAACGGCACATAGGCTTAATTATATATACAGCGACGATATGTGTAGGGTTACTGAAAAAAATTGTGAATAAATAATATTTGCAAGAAATATAGGTACCTACTAATAAAAAAATGTTTGTATGAACATAAAGAAAGAAACAAATAATTATTTCAATTTGATTACAGTTCGATGAAGTCACTATCAAATCATTTTACCTACATTATGTATTGAAATGCAGTGTAAACAGTGAATCGCACAATCCAGGAATAAGTGAATTAAGGAGAACAGAGAATATAAAATCAGTTATTAGTTATTTAAATTTAAATGTGTTCGAAATAATCAACTGGTAAATACTTTTCAAATGTGTAGTTACGTCTTGAACTATAAAGAACTCATCTCTCAATTTCTTTCTACGGGGCTATGTGAAGTCTGTTGTCTAGAAGAAATGCCCAAGATTTAAGACCGATTCAGGATCTTTAAATTGGGATCAAAAATAGGAATTAAGTAAAAAGACAAAAGAGAGGTGTAAAATGATTAAGACGTAAATAACTATTAAATTAATATTTATTCTCTTAATTAATTATCTCTTAAGGGTGCAACCTGTTTTACATTTTAAATTTAATTTTTTAATCGGTAAGGCAGTGGAAATATTTACGACTTATTTATTTGTAAAGCATTAAAAAAATGCAATAATATTTTAAACAAAGTTTTTTTTTTACAATGAAAAAGGCAAAATTATTTCTCGGGCTTAATTTAAAATACAAGAAAAATAGAATCCGCTCACCCTCATCACACAGATCAGATGGCTGAATCCCCAAGAGAATTAAAAACCATTCCAGCGTATCGCTTTTATTTTTAAAAGCGATACCGTCATATATTGCAAAAAAATATCAGAAATCTATTTTAAAGGCTCTACATATTTCTACACATATGTATGTTCGCCCTTTTATGAGTTATAACCGACATGAAAAAAATGTCGGTCCATGACACTGCGCTCTGAAAGCGTTCATCGAACCGTCATCAAGAGAAGAGAAGAATAAAGAAAGACAGATCTAAGTGGCAGTCATCTAGCGTGCATACCATGCGTGCTGGTGTAGGGCTCTGGCGGCCAGGGGATGGGGGGCGGAGGTTCGGGGGCCTGACCTGGCAGCAGCCGCCCCAGGGACGTGTCCTCGGCCCCGCTGCCCCCCTCGCCGCTGCCTCCGCCCGTGGCCCCGTAGTTCTTGTAGGACGCCATCTTCATCTCCTCCGACTTGGTCACCTTGAACC
Organism: Agrypnia vestita; assembly: GCA_016648135.1. Classification (NCBI taxonomy): domain Eukaryota; kingdom Metazoa; phylum Arthropoda; class Insecta; order Trichoptera; family Phryganeidae; genus Agrypnia; species Agrypnia vestita. The sequence goes on from JADDOH010007417.1 coordinate 34,401, forward strand.
TCTCGGACATGTCTGCGGGCTCGGCGCTGGTCACTATGACACTGACACCGACGCCACTGGCCGCTGACACGCTACCACAACGACACTGGTCACTGTCACACTGCCAGCTACGACACTGGTCACTGTCACACTGCCACCGACGACACTGATCACTGTTCACATCCCCGGGTGACACTTGACTGATTATCCGTTCACGTACGATAATCACACACGTCTTCCTTGCTTGTCCTCACTAGAAATGTATTTCACTTTAATTAGTCCACTTATTTTCCGTTCTACGAAAACTCACTCGCGCGAAGTTTATTATCGTCGAAAATAAAATTCATCTGTAAATAAAAATCATCAACGTTCCCAAATTTTAGTCAAATTATACTACTCTAGTAAATCTTCAAGTTTGTATTTATGTGAACACATCAGCCCTGATGATGGACCCTGCAATGGGATCCGAAACGTCGGCCTGAAAGGTCGTAACAACACGGCATAATACCCCAGTAAATACAAACTTGAAGATTCTGAGTGGCCGTGAAAACCTAAGAACATTCTTTACTCTAGTAAAATACTAAGCGATAGTATACAGAACAGAGGCGTACAAACTTGTATGGCAGTAAAATAATCGTATCTAGGTACTTATAGTCGTATATCTTTGTTTTTCGTGATTTCTCGATCAAAACACCAAACAAAGCTAAAAAGAGAATCCTAAGCATTCACAAAAAAAGAAAAACAACCCTCAGACTACAGAAATATAGAGGAAATAACATTAGTTATTATTCTTATTTACCCTATGATGATAGACCCAATCAAAACACAATCCGCAATAGTAATTGAATCATCACCAGATATTTTTACATGTATACCTATATATTATGTAAATCTACGAATTAGGATAAAATTTATTAGTGCGTCGAATTCAACTCCATCCAATAAATAGGTTAGATTAACTTTAAAATGATTTATTGCAGAGACCATTACGTGCATTATTTAATAGTGCACGTAATGGTCTCCACATTAAATCATTTTAAAACTAATCTAACGTATTGTATGGGCTTAAATTTGACGCACTAGTGTAAAATGAAGCTGTGTGTAAAACACTGCGAAGATAATCAAAAACGGGTCACTTAGCTAGATTCGTGAAGACCAAATTAATGAAAAGGATAAATATAAAGGGCTTACAAATACATAATCCTGTTAAAAAGCCTAAACAATAGCTGAGCGCGCGTAAGACGAGAATGTGGGCAAGCCTTGAGTTGTTTCATCTCTGCGTACTGTCTGAATCGACATTGTGGTAATTAATTATGTACTTTTAAATGACAACGCGCGATAGTTTATAAATTCGTCCATTCTTAAAACGACTTTCATTACCCAACATGATGTGCGGGAACAAATATCGTAGCAGCAGCGCATTCCTATCGCAACTACAGCAATAGTTAACTGAGTTTACTGGCTTTTACGAGGAAGATGAGCCCGAGAGAGCGAAGAAAGGTCAACACATATGATGTATTTGACCCCGACGGACTTCTTTCCCGGCGTCTTCATTGAAGCCAATCTTCAGCAGCTAAATATAATAACATCGTCTGTCACGCTAATTGATCGCTCCGGGAATACTGTGCCTGGCCCATTCATGCTCTCTATCCTTGCACCATCGTTATCGGGACCGCCTACTTTTAACTTTCATAACTATAGACGTATCACTATAAATTGGCGTGCGAGGGAGGGCGTCCCTGTCGCGTAACATAAGTTGTCAGGGTGTAAATTTATTACGCAATACATAATGTACAGAATGTCCGGTGACCGGTGTCAGAGCCTTTAATAGAAATTTGGTCGGAAAGGAAGGAAACAGTAATGGTGGCCGCTCATTAAAACCGCCAAACGGTAAAATCGGTCCATTGTTTGCTTTTTTAGCTTCGCAAATCTTTAATACTTCATTGGCAATTGTTCTTGCACCACCCCGGACTGTTTAGGATGTTTTGGACATAATAATTCAGCGTATATTGGTAATCAAGATGTCACAGCTCCCGAGCAAATACGAAATTGAGCTGAATTACAGGGCGAGGGGTTACCGCCGGGTGCGGGCGGGGCAGGTTTTAATTCCAAAGTCGAGGCACGCCTATTTAATGTCTGTACAGTTCTTTATTGGCTTGCCTTTAATATTTTTTAATAATATTTTGTGTGCAGAGCACGCGCATTCTAAGTAAAAAGTATTATCTGTTGGGAATTTCTTTGATCGATCTCAAATTGTGCATTTTTTACTGATTTTCATGGTCTAGCTTGACGTGAGATAAGTTTTTTATTTAAATCTTTGGTTTTTCTTACGAATCCAAGATACGAAAAAGTCCGAGTAGCGAACATGGATGACGTAATAGAATATGAACGAGTCTTATTCATTTCAATAGCTGGAATATTCAATAGCAGTCGACTAGAATTGTACACTCGGTTAAACATGTTCTACTTAAAAGTGGGACGTGTTTAAAAATATTCTAAGAGTTTCTACGATTTAGAACCACACCTTTCATCGTCGATCCAGACATGTGATCCTAGTTTTAAGGCTTACGGCTTAAGCTTTAGGTTCCCCTTAGGGCTTTTTAGAATAAAATTTGCTTCGTTCTTCCTCAAAATTACGCTGCGTCGTTTTTCGTGGCTGCTGAATATTTTGATTATTTCACTCCAGTGACTAGCAATAGACATCCATTCTTAACATTTCGTTTGCCTGATATCGTGTTTCCATTTAGTGTATGTCCTGATGGAACCATTTTTCCATTTATATGCTTACGTCTCCGAAATTTTCATAAAAATACTTTATATGTAATTGTAAAACATTAACTTTAGACACAGCTTATGTAATATATCCAAAAATGTTTGAAAATATTGTTTCTTCTGGATCTTATGTGCTTCTTTAAAACTTGTCGGGGACATTTAAACACATCTGGGTTATTTTTTTTATGTTAGTCATTGTTTCTTATTATTCATTATTTCTTTTCTTAGAATTGAAACCTCATAATGAGGATAAATGTAGTACTTAACCCCATACAAATTATAAAATAACAAAAAAGTGAATTTGCTAGAAAAGCTGCTAATCAGCGACCACGAATTAGTACCGAACTATACTTGTGAAACAAGGAAAACCATTTCAAGCTGTGACAGATAGTGTTGTCTATCATTAATTATGATTGTTATTAAAATAAATGCATAATGTGCATTACGCTGGCTTCGTTATTAAATAATAATTATGAAATACGAGTCATTAATTGCAAGTTTCATTATCACACCCAACGAACTGAACTTTTAGTGGCCAAGCATCTCTAATTAATTACTGTTTTGTGAACCTTCACTATCGTGTGGGTTTATTTATTCGACAAAGCGAGTCATAATATATTTTAGTTTTCTTTTGAGAAATATCTCCAACCGATAGTAATTTTGAATGCCCATCCGTAACTTCTCATCCAATATCTGATCTCATTCTGTTTTCAAAATTAGAATGATTTCAAAATTGTTATTAAATAAATTGAAAACATTAATTTTATGATTTTTTAATAAAATACTCTGAATTTGATTTTTGTTTCAAATATTTAGACTTTTTTAATATTTCAGTTTAATGAAAAATAAGACTAAAAAGTGCATCCATTACAGTTGATATCGATCACTAATGCTACCAGAAGGCCCAAATAACAATGACTTATAAGAAGGAAAAAAGGCATAATTCTCTATTTAGTAATGTTCATCAAGACGCTCCGCTACTCTAGATAGCGTCTTTCTCACAGCCACTGGCGGCCGAAATATATAATAAAAGTACTTTATTTTTGAAGGGTTATAGCTAGTTTAAAAACAACATTGGTACCCATTTATCCTACCAAATCAAAGGTCACAGGCGAAAAAGTAAATTAGTAAAACAGTTTGGTATAAATATTTAGCTAAAATCCAATTTAATAATATATCAAAGTAATGTCACTGAAAAATGCGAAATTCAATAATTTTTACCTTAGCTCTGTACAGTTTGTACAGTGTACATATACGCGAGTATATCAGCATTCGTAATCTCGTAAAGTGTGTTTAATGTAATGGACAATATGAGTAACGAATGACTTGACAACAAATGAACGTGCATGAAAAAAAATATGATTGTGTCAAAAACAAAAGAAAGTGCATTAAGGCCCCATAGTACATTGTTTACGTTTTTGCTTCTGGAAAGTCAATTTAGTGTAAAGTGTTTGAATCTTTTTGCCAAAATTACAGCTAAACATTCTTTAAATCAATTTGATTATGAAAGGTCCACTCACTCTCAAAGCATTTGTTTAAAAAAGTCAACAAAATACTTCGTAATTATCACAAATAAGTTTAATATTAAAAAACGTATTAATCAATGATATAAGTATTCTTATTCTGATTAAGTTATTTCAAAGACTTTTTTATAAATGTAGGTATTTATTGCTTCTGTGCTTATTTTAGTGTGTATGTGGCTTCTTTTTTATGTTTCTGGTGATGTTCAATTGCCTGTTAAAATGAGTCGTTTAAAGTCGTTGTATATATTTAAGTTTGTTCTATTCTTATTCTCGACTGTGATAGGTTTGCAATATTGCTGATATTTTATGGATCATTTGTAATTTTTCTCTTTTTTCTTATCCTCAGCTTTAGTCACTTTTATGTAAATATTCTTAATTTTCTTAAGTTGACTAGTTTTATTGCCAATCAGAATCGTAAAAAAAAAAAGATTTCATTTTTACAAGTCCAGCAATTCAGGGTTGATCTCTTGAATATCTCAATGAAAATAGAGTTCCAAATGATATTCTTATTGTAGATTATCCTCCCGAGATCCTTCATCCTGGAAGGGGGAGGGCCATAAAAGTGAGATAAGAGAAGTGAAGAGGGGCGTCGGGAGATTAGCTGAGAAATGTTCCGCCTTGATGGAAGACCCGAGGAGGGAGACTATTCCTAGTTACCATTAACCTGGGAGAGGCGCCCTTCGTACAAAATCTTAATTTGACATCCTTCAGAGAGAAAAAATTAGAAAAAAAATTATTTCATTCGGTACAGAAACGAAGTGTTTGCGTCCGCTCTGGCGACAAGTCCTTGTTTCTGGCTACTCGACTGAGACTTGGAACCAGCTAGTTGACGGGGCTGGAGAAGACTATACGGGCAACCCTAGAACTCCTCTAAGTCCTAACTCACCTCGACATTTTACTAGCTGTAACCCATCAAAAATGGCGGAACATTGGTTCGCGTCTTTTCTAAACCCCTATATATTTATATTATCTTTTTGACGATTCACGGAGAGGCAGCGGTAGCAACATGCGTTAGACGACCGGTTTGGGTTTGCTGGCCCGGGGTTCAAGCCCCATCTCCGACCGTTTAATTTGGTTTTTAACGTAATTATTATATTTGATTATCATTGGTCATTAACGTCGTTACATCCATCGTAGGATTGTTTTGTTATGTACGTTACTTGCTGGAAAGTATATTTTATAGTTAATATCGATAGTCGATTTTATACCACGTATAACTGTCACAGTTCAAAATCTGTAGATAAATCTCTTGCGTGCGATTATCAAAATGTAATAATTTCTTATAGACGACTTAAATCATTCGAGATGTGGAATTAGAATCTTCTAGGTTGACCATATTACCAATGAAGAGGTAGAAAATGAACACATAACGTATATGAAACGAAAGAAAGCTGCATACTGCGAATATGACAAATATGATCTCTTACAACGCATTCTGCAAGGGAAGATAAAAGGCAGCAGAGTTATGTGTAAATGGAGATAGATTGTCTTGATGTTTAACCTTTCAAAAATACACGGCACAAATCAGCACACTGCAACTTAGTCGCCAGCCTTCGATAAAAGATGGTGAATGAAGCACAAGAAATATAATAATTGTACGAAGAATACTTTTCTTCTGAATGAAGGTTTGAACTTTGGGGTGACATTATTATTAAAAAAGTTTTTACAATACTCCCTTTCGCTTTGAATATACACGCGTCGGGCTAATTACTAATATAGAATGATTCCAATTTGAAAAAACCATTAAAATTTCTAAAAATCCAAAATTATACTATAATTATTAATTTTTTTTTAAATAAAAATTTTTAGATCATTTTTATCGTCGCCACGAGTCTACCTGCAAAATTTCAGCTCGATTGGATCACGGGAAAAGGGTTAAAAATCGATCCAAAGCTTTTTCGTCAGACAAGCAAGCAGTCGCTACGAGTTAAAATAAAGGCAGTAATAAAACAAAAATCACTTTCTTTTCACCGCTTTATTATATATAAACTCTACATGTTTCGCGAACAATCTTCTCTCCTTCAGGATTGTTTGTGTACTAAAATTGAAAAAGATAAACCATGCAAGCGTGTTACGGTGAAGGGGATGGTGATGAGAGGGGGTCGGAGGTGTTAATTATGGAATGTTATCTGAAGGGGATGGAATCTTAAGTGGAAAAATATTCAATAGGTAGTGGGTCGTGCACGAATTTTGTCCCTCTCCCCTCACCGCCCCTTCACCGTAACACACATGCATGGTTCATCTTTTTCAATTTTAGTACACAAACAATCCTGTTCAACACTGTTCTCGAAAAATGTACATTTTATATCTAATAAAGTGGTGATAATAAATTTCATATTATCACGACTTTCTTTTCTACGTAGGTATAAAATCTTTTTCTACGCGGAAGAGTCTCCTAGAAAGTTTTCCCTTGTACAAAAGAATCTCCTAGTAAGTTTTACCGCGCACTAGAGTCTCCTAGCACACTTTACTGTGCAGAAAAGATTATCCTGGCAACTTTTCTTGTGCGCAAAAGTCTCCTAGCAACTTTTCCTGTACACAAAAAAGTCTCTCAAGAAGTTCTTCTACGAATAATTTTTCCCAAAAGATCATTTTCACGATAAATAAATCTCCCAGCTGGAACGGGCTTCTATGTCCCGTCATCAAAAATAAGTATATTTCAGTAGCGTGCAGCGGGTATAAACTTAGGTTATGCTGTGACCGACTATATACCTATATTAAAAATATATATATACGCATAAACCTATAAGGGTATATACATTTAAAAAAAAATTTAACTATATATAATGAACTTTTTTGAGTAGCTTCAATCCACAAAAATAACTGCACTATAAAAGAAGTATTTTAAACAATATTTCCTAAATAAATAAATATTTTATATAGGTATACCTAATACGGGGAAAAATTTCAATATATATAATTAAATCGGGAAAAATACTAATTTCAGATATACGTTTCTTTTCACAAAAATAAATCAAACATTTTATGATATCATTATGATATGACAGATGACAGATCGTATTCGTATTTACATTTACCATAGAAAAGACATAAAATGTACACCGAAAGTTTTGGGTGGAATTTGTAAAAAATAACATTTCTGCATGACCTGCGCATGGCGTAGGACCTTTCGAAGAAGGACGCTATTACACAAAACTCGCAGCATTAAAAATACACGGTTTTTTTCTCGACTTGACTGTATCTGTGGAACAAATTCGTTGGCGAAATAAATGAAGAATTGACATGAAGTTAAGCACAGAAAAGTCGGAAATAACACTTCTAGCCGTAGGACGAATTACGGCTAGAATTTTAAATCGAAAATAAGATAAGGATTACTTAATTAATATTTGTTTCTCAGAATCTTTACTAATGCACAGCTTTTTTGCTTGTAGTAATTCTTTACCGAATGTCCAATTTCTCGGTACGGCTTCGTGTCCGCGCGACGCTAATTACGCGACAGTCGTAATTATTCGAGCGCTCGGCTCGCAGTGACGATGACCGAGAACTGATAGCTGATAGCGAGTCTACTATCACCAGCACCGGTCAGCACCACATGTTTCTGACCGATGTTAAGGCGCCATCTCACGGGGAGTATTCTGATTTATATTTTATTATTGAAGCATCAATCTGAACAGAATGCATCAACAGAAAACAGAACTAGCCAAAAAATTCACCGAACTTCAGAATAAGCGTGTCGCTAGCGATGATAAAATAAACTGTAGATACGTTACAACCGTGAAATCTTGGCGACTCAAAATGAAGGTAATTGCCTTCTTTGCATTCGTTATCGAATGGACGCTATGCCGGAAAAAAAAGCCCGGGGAAAAAGGAACACAGTATCGTACACTATTGTAAGAATGAGTATGTTATTTTAGTCACCGTGACTTCAAGTCTACACGCAGAGCGTTTGTGAAATTAGTGTGCTGTGATTTTTTATCTTCCAATGCAATATTTGCTACGTATGGGAATAACGTGTATATATTATAATACGTCAATGGTCGCTAGTATTAGAAAGTGGGTAAAATAAAAAATTAATTATTTTCTTGTTGAATAAACGATGGATGGTAAAAGTTGAGCGAGTTGTCTATTGTACTTCGTAGACCTCTTTTCATTAAGAAAGAAAATCGAATTAGTATGTGTGAGACGTGCGTACGACGCGCTTTTTTTCGTTGTGTTGGTGTTTACGGATATAAACACCAACACGACCAAACAGTGTACCTCGTACGCACGGCTTACGCATACTAATTCGATTGTCTTTCGTAGACGGAAGAGGTCTACAAGCAGAATGACCATGTGAGGCCCACCGATCTCAAGATCAAAATTTCAGCTGTCTGCCTGAAGAAACCGCGGTCGAGCGTCCAGCGTGCGGCGGGGGATTTAGGCGCGTGTTTACACTTCACAGCGGGCCGGGCGAGGAGTCGGAGACCAGCCGAACATTCCAGATCCGATAAACACGGCGCGGCTCGGCTGACTCATGTCTGCTGCGCTCGTTTCGTGTTCCGCGCGCACATGCGCGCCGGTATTTACAATTTTAACAGATTAAACCAAACACTTTGAAGGTGAAATAAGTGAGCTAGTATTCTGCGGTTCCAGACAGCGATGGATGTACTCACATATTTCACTAAACCCTTCGTAAGGCGGACGCGATTATGGGAAAATGATCAATAATTTAATAAATTACCTAGCTTCACTATAGCGGCATTTATAACATTTAAAGTACATTGAGACGTGTTTCAATCAGTTTTTATTTTTATTTTTCTTCCCACGACACACAGACGAACATTTATTTTTATTTATTTATTTATTTATTTATCTTCATCTTGTTACATGACATAGGAGATGGAGCCGCTCATCTCACTAGGCAGAACCTGTGCCGAAATGAGCACCTGAACAATATAGTGAGAACAAAAAATAATAAAGATATACAACAAAATACTATATAAAACTATAACTTACTTACTTACTTACTTACCATCACGCCGTTTCCCCGAGGGGGTAGGCAGAGAGGATAGAGCGCCATACTCTTCTGTCCTGACATACAACTTTCGCTTCGTCTACATTCATACATCTTCGCATGCAAGCTCGACGGTTGTTCAGACTTCTAACAGGACCATCTTCCAGTATCTGGTTAATCTGGTCATGCCACGTCTTCCGTGGTCGCCCTCTTTTTCTGGCGCCGTCAACACTTGCATCATATATCTTTCTTACCATTCTTTCCTCATTCATTCGCTCAACATGCCCAAACGTAAAACTATAAGATTAATTAATTAATTAATTGATATATAAATATAAAATGTGGATAATAAGAACAGTATATATTGTATGTATAATACAAAACCAATAAAGAAAGTAAAGTAAAGTAATATATATATAAAAAAAAATATTTAAAAGTTAAAAAGTATACTTAGGTATATACCTATATAAGAAAATTAAATGAATGGGATATTAACTATTAAACATTGGGATATTACATATAATTATTTAAGACGATAATATAAACTTGATCCGCGGATAATGCCAACTTAAGAAGCGATAGTGTGTGTAAATAATTATGATTGCATCATCTTGCGTGCACAATGCGGCATTAGTCCGCGATGCCAGGTCTAACAAACCTCCGAACCGTTAACCAAGTTATTTTAACAGAAGTAACGATGTCCGTCACTAACGCTACCAGATTAACAATTTCCGTTACTTGCGCTATCAGAGTAAATAGCACTGGGTGGCGCTGTTCTGACAGCCTTGAAAGGGCGAAACGACTATGCGATTTCGAGATAATTTTATTTGTAGTAAAAGTTGAATTTTAATTGTCATTTTGTGAAAAATTGAAACAATTATAGTTCATAGATTATTTGGATTCACAGAAACGGTCAATATTATAATTTTAGATTGCTTACGAAATATTTATTTTGTTTTGGCTAATGAATGCATAATTAGTTAAGCTGAACACGAAAAATCCAACAATTTTGACAAATTATAGCAAATTTATGTATATTTTTATTTAGTTAAAAAAATTAAATCTGGTACATAAACTTGAAGATGTCCGAAAATGAGCTGATATGATCAGTGATATGAAGTAGATAGAAGAGTGAAGTGTTCTATCATCGCTGCGTAATGTTCAATCAGTTAACTTATTATCTTCTGGTTTGTGTCTTCTGGGGTATTATTCCGTGTTATTAAGAGCTTTCTGGCCGACATTTCGGATCCCATTGCAGGGACACACAGGCCTGATGATGAATCCTGCGATGACTACACATCAGCCCTGATGATGGACCCCAGAAGACACAAACCAGAAGATTCTGAGTGGCCGTGAAAACCTAAGAACATTCTTAGTTAGCTTATTAGTCTGCTATTAAATTGTTAATTACTGTGTGGAGAGCGTCTATCGAATCCATAGTCTAACCTGGACTTATTTTAAACTCCACGGATGACATTTGATCGACAACATTGGCCATTAAATTCAGATGAATTTGTAGTTTGTATTCCCGACAATGTTGAGGGTATCGTAAACTTTTACGACCCCGCTCGAGAGGGATGACATATGTCAACATTTTATGTCGCGAGGTTGTCAATTTTAACACCGGTTCACGCGAACCGAAAACCAGCCCCCGGGGAAAGGGATGTTTAAGTTTCACTTTTGATCGAAAATGTGATCTTTACTCCACTGTGCGTAAAATTTACAGCTCTCTGAGTCATTGTAAGCATATCAAAAATGATACTAAGGACGCAAATGAATGGGTAGATACTAGTGATGCAACGAATACGAATGCGAATATTCGTATTCGCCGAATACCATCACGAATATTAAAAACAAACTATTTATAACTGAACGCAATGCAAATTACTGTTTGGCTATGCACCGTGTATCCTACGCACTCTATTATCTATATCTATACCTAACATTGAATGAATGGATTTGTTGAGTTCTCAAGTTGTCAATTGTTACTTGTTTCACAGCATAACATCAATCCTTTCGTCTAGTTTCATTGGGTTATTAATAAGTTTAGGTGCTCATTTCATGTAGTTTTTGTTTCGTAATACTTATTGTTCGTTCCATTTTAGTTCCGTTGTGCGAAAAAGTGAAATAATTTCAAATTGAATCTAATAACATGACCTCTCGTAAGCGTGAAAAAAGTGATATTTATTTTCGACCGCTAGGAATGTACAAACGAATAAAAGAAATGTGATTTTTAAATTAAATTAAATTTATTTAAATTAAATTTTAATTATTAAATCTCTTAGTAAAAAAAGAACAGTGTTGTATTATTTATCACATTGTTGAATTATTCGTATTCGTATTCGTGAAAGTAGTATTCGTTGCATCACTAGTAGGTTAGTTGAAAAGATCATAATTACAACGTTAATCATACAAAATTGAACATAAGTGTATTCAAATTTATCATAATCTGTGTGAAGGCTGTACATTAGGTTGTACAGAAACAAACAGACGAGAATAAACCATTTTCGTGAACCATTATCTCGAACAACAACGTAAGTACTTTTACTCGGCATATTGTGTTACACATTACATATTATTATAGCGTGCCGCAGTAAATAATTGTATAAGCTCGATAGCACTTCCCGGTAGCTCAGGAAAACCCTACTGAATGTGAGTATGGAATCATTACTTCACACATATAAAGGACGTTAAATAATACATATATTTCTTTAAAAAATCTTACCAAGAATATATTATTAGGTCCTTACATATGAAATTGACGTTTAGTATGGGAGGAACATAAAGCCGATTTTTTTTATTATAATATATTTATTTAATCAAAGTATGTACCATTGCTATCTATGCACTTTTGCCATCTCATAGGTAGTTCATCGATCCCTTTACTATAAAAACCATTCGGACGGGAATCAATAAAATCTTTGAAGGCGGTTTTGACTGCCCCATCGGAGTTGAATTTTTTCCTTTGCAAGAAGTTATCCAAATTTCGAAAAAAATGGTAATCTGTTGGGGCAAGGTCCGGAGAGTACGGTGGATGTCTTAGACATTCCAATTGAAGCTCCTCTAATTTGGTAGCCGTCTGTTATGCAGTGTGTAGTGTAGCGTTATCATGAAGCAGCAGTGGCCTAGAGCGATTAACCAGCCTCGGTTGTTTAGCAGCTAGCTTTTCCATCATGGTTTACAGTTGCTAACAATAGACATCTGCCGTAATCGTCTGGCCAGATTTAAGAAAGCTGTAGTGAACGACACCAGCACTAGTCCACCAAACGCTCACAAGTAACTTTTTTGGAGTCAATTTTCGCTTGGGGCATGGTTTGGCTGGTTCGGCAGGGTTCAGCCATTGCGATGAGCGCTTCCGATTATCGTACAGGATCCACTTTTCATCACAGGTAATGATTCGATTTAAAATCCCTTCACTATTGTGCCGGTTGAGTAATGCAACGCAGCAGTCAATGCGCGTTTGTTGATTTGCTTCACTCAATTCGTGAGGTACCCACCTTTCAAGCTTTTCACCTTACCAATTTGCTTCAAGTGGATTAAAACAGTTTTATCACTAACACTGCAGCCTGCAGCTAACTCGGATGTGGTTTGCGATGGATCCGCTTCCACAATAGCCTTCAATTCTTCATTATCAACTTTGGTCTCCGGCCGTCCACGGGGCTTGTTCTGCAGGTCGAAATTTCCAGAACGAAAACGTTGGAACCAAAAACGCACTGTGTTTTCTTTTGCGGCACCGTCGCCATACACATCATTAATCCTTCGAGCCGTTTCTGCAGCACTGGTGCCACGGTGGAACTCGTACTCGTTAATAACGCGATATTTCAAGTTTTTCATTTTATAAACTGAGTGACGCAAAGAAAAAAACAATTGAGGAAAAAACAAATGAATTATAATTTTCAAAACACAAATACATGAGTAAATAGCTGTATAAATTTGGATTTGGAATTCCTAACCAATGAGAAGATATTTGAGATCAAATTTGCCAGTACGGAAAAACGTCAATTTCATATGTAAGGACCTAATATATGAATACCTATTATTACAGGCGTTCTTTTAAAGCGTTACACCAGCATTGTCTTGTTTGGCAATAGACTTACATTAGGTTAATACGTAGATGATAGAATGGTATACACGCTTATCTTATCACGCTTTGGTCGCTTATTTTTTCCCCTTCATCTAAAAAATCCCCCTTTTTGGAGTTACGCAAACGTTCCATTATTTCCATCTGTCCGAACAATCCAAGTATACCCACCTGCCTATATTCTCTCTATTATGGTTTTTGCGGTTTCCCTATTTTACATTCTGTCAATAAATCTCCGTTTCACTGTCGGTCACACGCGACCTTCTCCTACATTACATGTATCGAGCTCATTTCTACTGCACCGCATTCGTCATTCATTCCTCTGTTAAATATAATAGTTTTATGCCATTTCATTACATTTATAATAATACCTACACTAGCGTACAGCAGCGTCGACATTTGTGCACACACGTATAAAGATCGCTAGAGGGAGACGCACGCGCACAGTCTTGGTGTAAAACATAATATTATAATACTTAAAATAAAACACAAATCACTTTGTTTTCACCACTTAATTAGATTATACAATCTACATGTTTCGAGAATAATATTCTCTTCATCAGGATTGTTTGTGTATTATAAATTGAAAATGTTAAACCATGCAAGTGTGTTACGGTGAAGAGGAGGATGAGGGGATGATAAGGGGTGGATGAGAGGAGGGGAGAGGTCGGAGGTGTTAATTATTAGGAATGTCATCTGAAGGGGATGGAATCCTGAGTGGAAAAATATTCAATAGTGGGCTGTTTTTTAAATTTAAATTTACTTACTGTTAAATTTAACCCACAAATAAATAATTTAGAAATACTTGAAATAAAAAAAAGGTTTTCAATTAAGATTCCATCCCCTTCAGATGACATTCCTAATAATTAACACCTCCGAACCCCCCCCCCTCATCATCCTCTTCACCGTAACATACTTGCATGGTTTGACATTTTCAATTTTTAGTACACAAACAATCCTGATGAAGAGAACACTGTTCTCGAAACACGTAGATTGTATAATCTAACAAAGTGGTGAAAACAAAGTGATTTGTGTTTTATTTTAATAATAATGTCACCACAAAGTTCAAGCCTTCTTTCAGAAGAAAAAATATTCTTCGAACAAATAATAATTAATCTGATTTTTATTTTATTTGGTCAATATCAGCTCGAACTTAACTCATTATTCCAGAAAAACGAAATTAAATCAGTCCTAGCCAACAACTGAACACGGCTAATTTCATAAACTTCCGATTCGTCTGCCCTTAAATCTGGAGCAAACTTACTGCCTATTGTTCTCTATTTCCTGGTCCATCCTTTATTCATCTACCATCACATCCGTCACCGCTTCTTCACCTCGTCTCGGCCAAAACTCACAGCAATATGTTTTCCATAATGTTTTGTAACTCCATCGACACAAGTGGGCTCATTAATTTATTGTACTGTTGAATAAATACCGACGGAACCGCTCTACTTGAATAATGCGTTGGGTAATTTTGAAACTATTTCACGATAAGTTTAAGACATTTACAAAACTCTACGAACACGTCACATATTGCATAAATTGCGTTATTTTTTTTGAAATTCTTAAGCCAGTGAAACGCGCATTTGTAAATGAATCTCTTTTGCTATAAAACGTGTGAAATATATAAACTAATATTATTCACTTCCGAACTAGAAATGAAAATGTTTTATAACGGAGGTTTTATCTGCTATTTGCAATTACTTAAATGTTTCAAACTGTATCTGATTTGAAATAATAGATGTGTTTAATCGAGTAGAAATGAGATTGACTATAAAATAAAAAGTAACAAAATGCTTACAAATTCGTTTTTCCTAGGTTGAATAAAAACCAATAATATGGCGTTAAGTTGCATGAATAAACATAGCAACTTGCACAGAATAAATCAGCACACCAGCCGGCAAACTTCGATAGAAGGCGGCGCACGAAGAAGAAGAAGAATCTAACTATCGATGGTGTTGTTCGCGGTTGAATATATCGCTAAAGGAGACATCTCTTAATATACGAGTATCCAGGGTTATTTGGAAAACATTAATAACCTCGCAGGATCATATTCCTGCCTTGATTATGAGTCGAAAATGTTGAAGCTATCATGACCTAATACCAATAGTTTTGGAGATATGCGGAATCAAATTTTGAATTTTTTTCCAAGATTTGTGACTTATTTTTTGTAAAACGTTAGATTATCATTACAGTAACTCATATCGATTACGGAAAATTGATTCGTTTCAATGCAAGTTAAATAAAATAATAAAAACCCTGAAAAATCCAATTGGAAAACATTCCAATTGGAATTCGAAGGTTTTTATTACTTTATTTGACTTGTATTAAAGGGAATGAATTTTTCGTATTCGATATAAGTTACTGTAATGATAATCTAACGTTTCACAAAAAATAAGCCAGAAATATTGAAAAAAAAAATCAAAATTTGATTTCGCATATCTTCTTAACTATTGATATTAGGTCATAAGAGCTTCTTCGACTTGTAATCGAGGCAGGAATATAGTCCTGCGAAGTTATTAATGTTTTCCAAATAACCCCGTATATAACCTTACAACGAAAACATCAGATATTAATCAACTGATATCAAAAACTGAATCTGCCGAAACACAAATTTTTGACCGCGTAGAAAAAATATTTACAGATTCGCAAGATAAACACGCGGGTCCAGCCGGCGGCGGCGAAGCAACAGATAACGGAGGCTGAGGAGTGTTCCGGTCCGGAAGAGACTCCGATAGCGCGGGAACTCGCGGCGGGAGCGGCCGGGCGACGCGTCGGCTGCGGGCGGCGGCTCGGGGCTGACTGGCTCTGGCTGCTGGCTGCTGGCGCTGGCTGACTGCCCCGGGGCCCCACCCGCGCGGGAAACTCGCGGGAAAGTAAAACTGCGATAAATTGATATTACGGCCATCCCCGTAGGACCGTTTCGGGACGTCTGACGAGAACTTTTTTAAAATGACTGGCATAGACTCGGCAGCGAATCACCGAACACATCACTCGCACAAGCTGGCCAGGGTTGGATGACACCAGTGTGGTGAAAAGCCATAAAGGTACTGATACACATGCTTATTAGTGGCACGTGAGCATGCGCAGCATTGACCTTTTTTAGTCCTCGCTTATTACTGGCATGTGTGTACACACTAGTGATGAAACGAATATTCGCATATTTATGCATATTCGCATTCACAAAATTCGAGCGAATGTTTTGCGAATATGAACATCGGAAAAAACATAATATTAGGTTAATAAAAAATCAATTCATTTCTAATTTTTTATTATTAGAAAAAGTAGCTTTACCACAGCGCAGTAGCACAGTAGCTTAATCACATTATCAGTCTTCACTTTACTTTATCATTTGGTATTATTTATTTACCATCTCCTTCTACTTTGGATAATAAAGCTTAAGGATTCCAAATCACTACTAAATACAATTAACTTCTCATTAGTTTAGAAAACAAAAAAATAATAATGCAAGGTAAACAAACAAAAACGAATTCTTCTCTGAAACTTTCATCAGTCTTTACATACGTTTTTAATGTTAGGTAATCATCTTCTTGAACAAAACTATAAACAAAAATCAAACAAAAACTATGTTCTTCAATTAAAAACTATAAACAATTTATGTTTTATAAGAAAACACTGTTAACAAACGAAAACAAAATTATTCTTTATGCTACTATTAGATCAACTCGGAAATTCTCGGAACAAGATGCAAACGGAACGCGCCTCGCGCGAAACGGAGCCGCTAAGCCATACATAATTGGCACCAAATTAAAAAAAAACTCAATATTCTTATTCGCATTCGCGAATGTCGGTAGCAAATATTCGCATTCGCGAATGCTCAAAAAATGACAATCGTTACATCACTAGTAAGCACATTGCTAGTAATAAGCATTCTCATCAGTGGCATGCTCATCAACCGCCGGTTGATTTATGAGCATGCTGATGTCATTCACCATGAGAAGGAGTATCTTTTGAGCATGTGTAAACAAGCTTGCTTATTATGAGCATGCTTATGTCATTCGCGGCTAGTATCGATTATCAATGCGATTTTCTCAGTCCGTGACAGATGAAACAAATATGGCGCGTTGGGGAGATGATAAAACATTATTTTTCGTGACTTATTATAGGAATGTCTGTGGAATACTCGGTCACCGCTATGTAAAAATAATAAAGCAAGAAATAACATTTATGAAACTTTATGAAAAGACATGAATGATTCAAATCTTACAATAAAAATTATAAAAACTAAAATCAAAAATGTACGGATGGAAACTCGGGAACTATTTTGATTTATTGATTCACTTGAATTTTCTCTTTCAGTTTGCAGTTTTCATTTTGAACGAGAGCGTCTCTGTTCTATGACAAGAGCATACCAGTAATAAGCATGTGTGTTTGATT
Source organism: Agrypnia vestita (assembly GCA_016648135.1). NCBI lineage: Eukaryota > Metazoa > Arthropoda > Insecta > Trichoptera > Phryganeidae > Agrypnia > Agrypnia vestita. Next base: position 52,108 of record JADDOH010007417.1, read on the forward strand.
AAGCCCGGGAACTGTTTTGATTTGGAAATTGTTGGTTAATAATTTCCGATTTCAGTTTGCAATTTTTCAATTTTTAACTAGAGTTCCTCTCTATTCTATGACAAGAGCACGTCACTAATAAACATGTGTGTTTGAGTGTTAGCATTACTTTGAGCATGCTCCTTTATGAGCATGCTCAAAGTAATGCTTAAAATAAGCCTGCTAATAATGAGCAAGTGTGTACAGTTGTTAGGGCATGCTAGTTTTGAGCATGCTCAAAATAAGCATGTGTAACTGTACCTTAACACAGAGCATTTGCGTGGAGACATAGAATTGGTGTAAGTTAGAGTTTACTTACATGGTTCGCTACTTGCACGGTACTAAATTAACAGAGCTAGTCCACAATACTCTACAGGTAGATTCCCGCGTTAATTATGAGTCGAAAATCTTAATATCAATGGAGATGTGCGATATCAAAGTCTGCGTCTTTATCAATATTTATGACTTTTTTTTTAAAACGTTGGACTATCATTACAGTAACTTATATCGAATGTGAAAAATTCCTTCTCTTTACTACAAGTCAAATAAAATGATAAAAACCTTCCAATTCCAATTGAAAAACATTTCAGTTTTAATTTTTCGTAATTAATATAAGTTACTGTAATGATACTATATTTTGTAAAAAATAAGTCTGAAATATTGAAAAAAATGCTAACTTTGATATTACACGAAAATGTTCAAGCAGCCATGACCTAACATCAATAGTTATGCCATATCAAAATTTGCATTTTTTAAAAATATTTCTGACTTATTTTATACGAAACGTTGAACTTTCATCACAGTAACTTATATCGGATATGAAAAATTCATTCCCTTGAATAAAAATCAAATAAAATAATAAAACCCTTCCATTTCTGCAGGATTTTTAACATTTTATTTAACTTGTATTGAAACGAATAAATTTTTCGTAATCGATATAAATTACTGTGATGATTGTCCAACGTTATGCAAAAAATAAGTTAGAAATATTGAAAAAAAAACGCAAACTTTGATGTCGCATAACTCCGTAACTATTGATATTTGGTCATGAATGCTTGAACATTTTCGACTCATGATCAAGGCAGAAATATAGTCCTGCGAGGTTATCAATGTTTTCCAAATAACCCTGTATCTAAAGATACGACGAAAAAATCGGATATTAATCAATATTATTATATTTATATTACGCCATGGTTGCTTGAACATTTTCGGCTCATAATCAAGGAAGGAGTAGCTCCGTTACACTCTGCGTAATATATAAACTAAATAGTAATTGTAATTACATTAGTTAATTACTTTTCTTGAGCGGGACTGCTTGCAATAAATACTTCAACCTCCATAAAAATACGCATACTCGATATCAAAAATTATTACATATTACAGATAGTATATTAGTTACATACAATACAAAACAAAAATATAGACGAAATGTAATTGAGCTTCGGTGAAAAGACAACCTTAAACATTTCCCGGAGACCGGGACTACAGCATTCTATGATCCTAGCAGCTCGTTTTGTTCGGACAAGTTTTTCCGTCGTCAGAGCAACGAATCTTTGAATATACACGTGCAAACTCGGGTGACACATGGAGATCATAATTAGACTGTTGTACATAGTACCTATTAAGACAGCGTAGATTGTTTGCATGCAGTGGTGTAGAAATACCCGTAAGTTGCCGGCACCTAACTCCAGCTCCAGAAAATTTCTCTTTTTACTTTTTTTATAAATAGAAAATCATTTTCGTACGTTTATTTACATGTTCATATACTTAAGTGCTATACCTTTAAAAAAATAAAGTAAGAAATAAATTATTGTCCCTATCATTGTGCGACCTATAACTCGTATACAGGGTTATTTGTAAAACATTTATAACCTCGCAGGGCTATATTTCTGTCTCGATTGTGAGTCGAAAATGTTCAAGCTATTATGACCTAATATCAATAGTTTAGGAGATATGCGACATCAAAGTTTGCATTTTTTTTCAATATTTATGACTTATTTTTTGTAAAACGTTGGACTGTTATTACAGAAACTAATATCAATTACGAAAAATTCATTCGTTTCAATACAAGTTAAAAAAATGATAAAAACACTGAAAAAATTCCAATTGGAATGTTTTCCAACTGGAATTCGAAGGTTTTTATTTTTTTATTTGACTTGTATTAAAGAGAATAAATTTTCATATTCGATATAAGTTACTGTAATGATAGTCCAACGTTTTACAAAAAATAAGTCAGAAATATTGAAAAAAAAATACAAACTTTGATGTCGCATATCTCCTAAACTATTGATATAAGGTCATAATAGCTTGAACATTTTCGACTCATAATCAAGACAGAAGTCCTGCGAGGTTATTAATGTTTTACAAATAACCCTGTATAGGTCGTACATAGATTGATAGGAATATCTAGTAGGTCGTAATAAATACTTTATTAAAACTACTCTCCGAAATTTATAATTCATACACCTACTCATTTCGTCATAATCGTAGAACAACGACGCATGTGATTTTTCTCAAGTTTTCAGGAGAGCAGTTTGAAGTTTTATTTACATAAAGACACATATATGTCATAGCTCGATAACCACAAAAGATTTTCCTTTGAAACATGGGTTAGTTATTTAAAGTGGATACCTTTAAAACCTCAAATATAGTCAGCGCAGTACAACGACGTTTTTACACATGCTGCATTGTTCTACGATCACAAATAAGAACCGTCGTTATACCGACTTCGTAAAACGACGGTTAAATTAATGAGAAAAATACACTTTTTATATACCATTAGATGGCTTCTTTTTTTCACTTTTTAACGATACAAAAAAGTATATATGGAATTTTTCGCACATCCGTCATCAAATAATAATACTTTCGAATGTCCGTCCGTAGCTTCCTATCCAATAGAAATTATTATTAAATAAAATGAAAACATTGACTTCATGCTTTTTTCAATAAAGTAGTCTGAAATAGATATTTTCAATATAATTTTTTTAAATATTTCATTTAAATTAACACTAAAACTAATGAGTGAATCCATTACTATATCCCATGTCCACGGTATTAATCATTAATCAAAGTATATAATTGTCTATGCAACAATCTCCGTCGCTAATCCTACAAGATGGCACAAATAATAATAATTATATATGAGGTATAAGAAGCAAAAAAAACATAATTTTCTATTTAATAATGTACATCACTAACGCTATTAAGACGCTGCGCTACGTTACATAGCGCTGTTCTCACAGCCTTAAGTGGTGACTTAAAGAATAGTAAAATAAAATTAATTAATCAATTAGAAAGATATACAGAAAAATTTCTAATTGATTGATTTATTTGATCTAAAAATTTCACAGAACTTTGTTCTGAAAAATTACAACTTCACAAATATGAATGTGTTCTTGAATATATAAATAAAAGTACTTCATTTTTGTCTAGCTGGTTCTTTACTAAAAATTTAAAACGGGTGGCATGATTGTGTCTACGATTGTCAAACTTCTTGAGCGATTTCGGGCGGTAACTACGGCACTGTTTAATCGTAAACTGTACGGAAAGAGGGCGAGAATTATCGTGAAAATAAAGAACTTGAGTAGATCCGACGAAGCTAACACATCCAATATGCATATTCAATACAAATGATAGATTATCAGATATAATATACAGGGTTATTTGGAAAACATTAAATACCTCGCAGGGATATATTCCTGCCTTGATTGTGAGTCGAAAATGTTCAAGTTATTATGACCTAATATCAATAGTTAAGGAGATATGCGACACCAAAGTTTGCATTTTTTTTCAATATACATGACTCATTTTTTTGTGAAACGTTGGACTATCATTACAGTAACTTATATCTAATGTGAAAAATTCATAATAATAATTAATACAAGTCTAATAAAAAAATAAAAACATGCAAATTCCAATTGGAAAACATTCCAATTGGAATTTTTTCAGGGTTTTTATCATTTTATTTAACTTGTATTGAAACGAATGAATTTTCAGTAATCGATATGAGTTACTATAATGAAAGTCCAACGTTTTACAAAAAAATAAGTCAAAATATTGGAAAAAAAATGCAAAATTTGATGTCGCGTACCTCCATAACTGTTGATATTAGGTCATGATAGCTTGAACATTTTCGACTTATAATCAAGGCAGGAATATAGTCCTGCGAGGTTATTAATGTTTTTCAAATAAATTTGCATAAGAGTTATCCAATTATCCTGTGTGAGATTGGACCCAACAACTAAACATTCGAGAAGGGATTCTGTATGTACAATAATCTCTTTTTCCATTTCCTCAGAAATGATTTAATTATCTCATCTACAACATTATGAACAACAAGCTCTGATTGGTTTCAAGCGATACAGAGGTTTCACATTGGATGAAATAGAAACAATTTGATTGCGTGTGTGATTGCATCTCAAATACAACAGTCGATATTACAGAAGACATTAAACCTTCCGCTGTCGAAAAGAGTAAGATATAATACAGTTTAATAATAAAGCCATCAGATTTTGTCCTTCAGAACGACATCACAAGCCTGCGCTACCTCTGAAGCCTCCTGCATATAGCGTGACGGGAAATAAGTTATTATATTCAATCGCATGTCATAAAAGTCATTTCCCTTTTATTCTTACTCAATTTCCTAATTTTCGATACTCTGATAATGCTAAATGCTCTTTCTTATAAAGGAGATCGACGAAAAACGATCGAATTAGTGTGTGTATGTTACAGTGAATCTGTATTTCTGGTGAGTCTATATTTTCGCTGGCATTTTAGTGAACTTATATTCAAGGTCATTCTTATCATATCCAAACAGATTTTCACCAATAGAAATTAGTATAAACTAGTGAAAATATTTTAACTGATATCTTAACTAGTGAAATCGTATTAGTTTCTGGAACCGTCATTAAAATTAAATTTGACAGATCATGACAGATGTCAATTTTTTTTTGCATATCAATATCATATTATTAACCTAACCTGGCTATTATTAACCTAACCTAACCTTTGAGAAATGCGTGCATTTGTGGATAAAATATAGTTTCACCGATACTGCGCAGTGAATCTGTAAATTCATTGATTGAAATGTTTTCACTGCCGACCGGGTAAAATATATTTCTATTAGTTTAAATATAGACTCACTAGAAATACATATTCACTGTAACATATACATAAGACGTGCGTACGAGACATATTGTTTCGTTGTGTTGGTGTTTATGCCCGTAAACGTCAACACAACGAAACAACGTGCGTCGTACGCACGGCTTACACACACTAATTCTATTGTCTTTCTTAAATGAAAAGATCTATACCTGTGTTTTAATGTATTAGTAAAAGCGTTATACTGATCTTTAGATCTATTAATTATTCCCCTCCCCAGAATCATCAAATATAATAATTTCACTGTCTGTCTGTCTGTCAATCTGTCCATCGTTCAGTCCGTTAATTGCTTGAATTAAAACTTTAGATAATTAGAATGTTACAAGCAATCAGCGCGCGGCACATATATGTGCCCGGTCACGCAAGGCAAGTCGTTACTATTATTTCCCGTGAATTTTCACGCGTATGTAACTTTATTTTTACTCTGGCCATTACATAATATGCTTATTGCGCTAACATACATTTATTTTACCTATTCATGCATTTCTTATACCTTTAATGTTTTAGTTATGTTATATTTTCAATCTATATACCTACCTTTACCATTCTTTTTATAATTAAGTTATTGTTTTGAGAATTTTTTATTATAAACGGTTGTAGGTTTGCTTATTAAGTTATTATTATTTTTATATAAATATTCACTAAACACACTTTCGCATATAAATAGCTTTGTCTCTGTAAGACATCAATAATTTGTCTTAATCCCTCTGGGGCTAAAATCCAGTTATAGTGTTCTTAAAAATTTTAACGTACTCTAAAAATTTTGTAGGTATGTATTTCAGTGGCTGCTAATAACGATGGCTCGAAGTACTGTAGCCTGTAAAGCCACTAGGACTTTATTGCCACTTCGCCCAAACTGGAGACACTTTGCTTTTGGAAACAGCATTTTTAGAGGCAACTTTTTATAATGAGTATACCCGTGAGAGTTGTTTACTGTTCTAGAGAATGTCTCCATGTTATTAAGGAAAATATGAAAAATATTTCAAAATAAAATACTACCATATTCATATAATATGTATAATTATGGATCACACACAATATGTCTTATATAGGTGGGAATCTCGCGTCATACATACGTGACACTTAATAATGTGCTATATATAAATATTGGTGAAAGGTTAAGAGTACTATGGTTGTGGTGTATAGTGTTTATTTCATTTATTTATTTATTGAAATTAACGGACATAGTCCAATAAAATATAGTACATAACAGGAACAACATAAAATATATCAGAATAAATGTTATAGCAATTTAAAACAAAGGAAAGGACAAATGAAAATGAAAAGTACCAACAACATGGAGACAAGATCTGGACTATCTTATCAGAGGTTTTTTGAATCTGGACAGATTTACACCGAAAAATTCCAGATGCTGTCTCGAATTTATAAGATATACGTTTATAAGGTATCCAGATACAACATAAAATACATCAGAATAAATGTTATAGCAATTCAAAACAAAAGCAAGGACAAATGAAATGAAAAATACCAACAAGATGGAGACAAAATCTGGACTATCTTATCAGAGATTGTTTGAATCTAAAAAGTCTAAAAATTCTCTATACATCACTAGTACGAAGTATATTGGAATATTCGTCAGTTATTTGGTCACCTTATTACACAACACATGTTACGAGAATCGAGAGAGTGCAGAAAAAGTTTCTACGTATTTTGTCATACAAAGCTGGTCAACACAATAACCTTCACAGCTACGAAGATCGACTTGCCTTTTTCAAGATGCACAAACTTGAGTCCCGACGAAAAATATCCGATCTCATTGTGCTACACAAGATTCTCAGCGGAGCTATTGATTCTCTCTGTCTATCTGATATAAATTTGCATGTTAAACCCCGTATAAGAAACCCTGAGTTCTTCAGAATAAGTCAGCACACTAATAATGTCGGTTACTTTTCTCCCATTACAAGGTTGTGTCGCACATATAATTTGTATTGTGCCGACCCTAACATTGATGCTGATATTCTTGCAGACACGTTATCTTCGTTCAAAAACTCACTCATACACAACATCCATTTTCTAAACGACGACATGAACCTATAGATCATTAAATACTAATCGCACTACACTCAAACACAAATATATAATATACATAAATGTACATGTGAAATATAATTAATTACAAAAATACATGTTACTAGAGCATGCCGAAGACACTTGTAATTGGGATAATGGGCATAGTCTTCACTACAATGTTTATTATCTGAGTGTCATGTACCCATTATCCTGTTAGTGTCTCTAATAAATAAAAAAAAATAATAATAATAAAAAAAAAAAAAAAAAAAATCTGGACAGACACTAATATTAATATTGAGGCTTCTAACAGGAAAATCATTGAGCCTCCGATTATCCTAGTTATGCAAAGTTTTCCAGAGGTGTTCTTAGTTTAACCGAAAATGTCCAGATCCTGTCTTGAGTTTATAAGACGACATAACCGTGACATGGGAGCATGGAATCCATAATTAGTTCTATGATGGCCATGGAACAACAGTTCAGTATTTCTGAGTCTACGGGAAGGGACACTGAATTTTATTTGGCCCAGTAGCGAAGGCACATCAGTGTGGCCGTTTAATATTTTGAATATGGTGATTAAGTCAGTGTTTTCTCTACGTTTTTGGAGATTATAAATTTTTAAAATTCACTCAATTTCACTGTACGAGTAGTCTCCTCTATCCAAGCCCATCATCCATGCAACTTTTCTTACGAAACGATGTTGCACGGATTTCATGTGACTTATTTGGTTTATATAGAAGGGAGACTAAATCACAGAGGCATATTCTAAGATAGGGCGGACAAGCGAATAATAAAGAGTTTTGACAGTGTAAATATTTGTGAAATCAGAAGACATTCTGTTGACAAAGCCTAAGAGTTTTAAGGATTTATTTACCACACAATCTACTTGTTCATTAAATGTAAGTCTATAGTCCAGGGTAACTACGAGATCCTTAATAGACTTGACTACAACAAATTTTATATTTTCTATTTTGTAGTCATAGGAGATAGGCGTTTTTGGTCTATAAAATGACAGTATTTTACAATTGTTTATGTTAAATTCTAGGCCGTTTACTTTACACCAATTGTCAAAGGAGTGTTGTGTTGTGAACATAGTAGTGTAGTGTTGTTGGTCCTGACGAAGAGACGGGTTACGTGTAAACCTAAAATCTGGTAGTGGTTTATACTAATTTAACTAACACTGTTATAATAAGAGTCTAATCATCATCACTATCGGCTGTAAAACTCCTTATGTTTTCCTCTATTTCTTACCGTTTTTTCTAGTTCAGAGAATTGTAATACTGAAAATTTAAAATTAATTATAATAATGTGTAACATAGTAAAAAATCATACAATAATTTAGATTATTACATTCTAAAGAGAATGATAAAATTAAATTATATTTGAGAGACAGCTTTTTAATAAGAGACCAATTATTTTCTGTCTCCATAATTTGACTTGATCGGTTTGACGCGATATTTTCGTTTACAAAAAAAATGTAGGCGTCGCTAAAGGTCTTTTCAAAAAGGTCACCCAGCTAATTACGTGGGCTGATTCGCAATTTGGAAATTTGTACGTGTGGAATGGATTATTAAAATTGAGAATGGTAAGAAAGACGTATGACGCGATAGTTAATGACTCCAGAAACTAAGAACATCTGTGGAAAACTTTGCATAATTAGGATAACCGGAGGCTGAATGATTTTCCTGTTAGAAGCCTCAATAATTGACGAACTTGCATAAGAAGCTGTGAGAAGAATATGGATAAGGCGAGATGAACATATATTAGGACAGAAAAGGGAACTATAATGGGAATGAGTGTGATGAAGGTGAGCTATGTAGGTAGTTAGTTACATAGACGTACTATAAATATAGACTAGTCACTAAAAACAATCTGAGACATCTAGTTTCTGCTGTCTTCTATTGCGTACTAAATGTATCAGTCAGAAAGAGATAGAAATTATTTTCATAACCACGTATAAGAAAGGACAATAAAACATAATTTTTAACAACGAATGCATATGAAGTTAGTAACGAATTGCGGTATTTATTCTATGGTCTTTTCTCTTTCTTTCTTATAGCGCAGCATACGTGTAAAAGAGACACAAATATAATCAGGGTTGTGTATTGTATTAATATTATACAGGGTGTACCAGAGCTAGCAGCAGAAACTTTGCCGGTAGATTTCTGCTTATGTTATGAGTCTAAAATGTTCATGACCTAATATCAATAGTTATGGAGGTATGCAATATCAAAGTTTGCATTTTTTTTTTCAATATTTCTTACTTATTTTTTGCTAAAAGTTGAACTTTCATTACAGTAACTTAAATAGATTATGAAAAATTCATTTGCTTTAATACAAGTCGAATAAGATGATAAAAACCTTGCAAAAATTGAAAAAAGTTTATTTTTACAAGGTTTTTATCATTTTATTTAAGTTGTGGTGAAGAAAATGAACTTTTCACAATTGATATAAGTTACTGTAATGATAGTTCAACTTTTTGTAAAAAATAATATAAAAAAATAAAAATAATAAAAAAAATAATAAAAAATTAATAAAAAATAATAATCAGAAATATCGAAAAAAAATGCAAACTTTGATATCGCATATCTCCATAACTATTGACGTTAGGTCATGGTTGCTTGAACATTTTAGACTCATAACATAGGCAGTAATCTACCTTCGAAGTTTCTGCTGCTAGCTCTGGTACACCCTGTATACATATCGCGCGGACATTTATACATTTTGGACACCCTAGACCAACTCCCGCAATGTGCGTCGACGTTCACAGTAATTCGTGTTGTCGTTCTGTGTAGCAGATATTTTGTCTTACTAGTCTATATTTATAGTAGGTCTATGGTTGGTTATCATATTATTTAATGCGTAGGTACCTATGTGTAGGTATATTTATTAATTTAAATTTCAAAATGGTAAGGTAAACAAAAGCGCAATAGTTCCAATTCGGCCATTATCCGGGGCAAGCTTCTTCCATCCGTCGCTGGAAAAATTGAATTAATTCCAAGGAAATTGATCGCGCGCGCAGTATTTCGCAGATTCGGTGGTCCAGCAGAGATGCCCGCTCGGTGATCGGACCCTGGACGTCCGCCAGTTCGAGGAACAGCTCCAACACGTCTGTCTCCTAGTTCCACACTCCATACAAGCAGTCCCGAAGCCAAGATGACCGCTCGCACCCAGAACCGAGTCGCTCCGATCGAGGAATCGCGCCTGTCCAAGGCAACAACCCAGCCGCATGAAAATGTAAGCTGTCAAATTAAAATTAACAGTTTTTTTTTTATTTCACCGTGGTTTTTATTTGTTTACACTTTTTGTTGAAGAAAAATAGAAACACGTCGGCTGAACAGTAGAATATGGCCCGACTCCGATTTTTTCGTAGATAGAAATGGAATAAGTCAAGAATACAACCGAACTTGAATTTTGATGAAAAAAAATTATTCCTGGTGTAATAAAGGGTCCTGATTACATAAATGAAGTCAAATTTTCCCGCTTGCTGGTTTAAAAGCAGTTATTTCAAGTTTAAAAAATGATACATTTTGACACTTCACGCCATAGATGCCCATATCACAGAAAAGAGAACAAGAAACCATAGAAAACTAATGTTAAGTCTAGATGTTGTATCAGGTAGGGAAAAGGCCAATTTTGTATTAAAAATGGAAATAGGTGTAGGCGACGTATCCGGTAGGGAAAATGCCAATTTTGTGTTAAAAACGGAAATAAGTCTAGATGACGTATTCGGTAGGGAAAAGGCAAATTTTGATTAAAAACGGATTAAATTCGCAATGATATTTTCTTAGGTAATGTGGGGCATACATTATATTGTACGGCGCGCGCTGGCGCGGCGTAATGCAGGATCGTATGGTTGACATTTTGATAATGAATGGGCCCACTTATAATAAACGTGATTTGTCAATTTCTATGAATAAAACAGCAAAAACATATATTTCATATTTGGGCATCTATGGCGTGAAGTGTCAAAATTTATCATTTTTAAACTTGAAATGACTGCTTTTAAACGAACAAGCGGGAAAATTTGACTTCATTTATGTAATCAGGACCCTTTATTACACCAGAATTAGTATTTCTTTAATCAAAATTCAAGTACGGTTGTATTCTTGACTATAGTCGATAGAAATTTATAAATACGTCTAAACTTAGCTGTATATTTCGTGTGTGTACCGTATTGATGAGTTCTTATTGTAATAATTGAGCTAGGCAGAGAAGAGAAATATCTTGGATTGGTGTTGTATATCTTGTTGTGAAATAGCGTTCGAGATTTCAATATCAGACAAGGATGCCCTGGTCTATTTGTGAAATTATCAAGTAGGGTATACAATTTATTTATTATTAATAATATACGCACTGGATTGGGCCTTTACAAAATATAAAACATATTGTTCAAGTGGCATAGCTATCTAAATACATAAAAATGCAATTACAAAAGTAAGTAGATACCGAAGAAAATGAATAAGTAATAAGTCGAAAGTAGTAAGAAGCAAAATATAAAAGATAAGTAATAAGTAGATACATAGGAAGACTTTTTTCCAAAGTAATTAAGTTACGCGTGCATCGAGAGAATCACTTTATCGATACGTTAGAGCTTAAAGGTATTTTATATGTTTTGTTTGTAGTTGTTACTTCATAATTGAATGTCCAAATTGTTGATGAAAATTTTAGAAAACTTCTAATGATTATTTGGGTAAAATTATTACTAGAAATCTTAGTGTAATTCTTTGAAAAGAATTTGAATAATTATGCTTGAATAAATTTAATGGCCACGTTAAACTTCTGAATATATAATAATATTTCAGTCAACTCGAGGATCAGAGAACTTAGTACAAACTTAGTTTAAGCTCGAACCTTCGTGATTATGAAATAGGAGGCTCTAGCACTGGCGGAGAAGTTGCGGGCCAACGCGACTCCGACATCCCTATCTAGGGACAAGTGAAGTGCGCGGATACAAATAGCTACCTGCTTCGTTTCACATTAGCCAAGGTGCTTCCACTTCAGGGTGCGAGGCTTCCATACCGATGAGGGGGTTGACCCGGGCCGGGGCGGGGGTCAAACCGAACATGATTGCGATTCAGCGCGCAAGGGCACATTCGTTACAGTTCGCTCCAATAATGAGTAAAGGTACAGATACACATGCTTCTTTAGTGGCATGCTAATGAGCATGCCACTAATAAGCATGCCCTAACAACTGTACACACTTGCTCATTACTGGCATGCTTATTAGTGGCATGCTCATAAATAAGCATGCCCAAAGCTAACAATCAAACACACATGCTTATTAGTGGCATGCTCTTATCATAGAATAGAGACGCTCTTGTTCAAAATGGAAACTTTGCAAACTGAAATAGAAAATTCAAGTGAACCAATAAATCAAAAAAGTTCCCGAGTTTCCATCCGCACATTTTTGATTTTAGTTTGCCTATTAATAAAGTTTCGTAAACATTATTTCTCACTATATTATTTTTACACAACGGTGACCGAGTATTCCACAGACATTCGTGATTCCTATAATAAGTCACGAAAAGTAATGTTTTATCATCTCCCCAACGCGCCATATTTGTTTCATCTGTCGAGGACTGAGAAGATCGCATTGATAATACTAGCCGCGAAGCCCGCGAATGACATAAGCATGCTCATAAATAAGCAAGTCTGTTCACACATGCTCCAAAGATACCTCTTCTCTATGGTGAATGACAGTGGCATACTTATAAATCAACCGGCGGTTGATTTTTGAGCATGCCACTAGGTGGCATGCTCATTTCTACCAATGTGCGTACACACATGCCACTAATAAACATGCCACTATCAACGTCGATACTGCGCATGCTCACGCGCCACTAAATAAGCATGTGTATCAGACGCCTTATGAATCTAAAATCACAAGTCGTTGAAAATTCAGCTCTGATGCCATACATTAGAATACAATAGTTTGTGTTTTCATTGTGTATTATTTTTACGAAACGCTTTCCAATACATCTTTCCGTTACGTCGGACAGTTTGTCGAGTAGTTTTTCGCAAACATGTGTGGCAATTTGTGCGTATATTTTAACAACGATTCACAGTAATAATTCACGCAATAATTCGAAACGATGTGAAACTTTGAAAACCCTAGTGACAACATAGGCACAAAAAATAACACACTTTTAGCACACAACTCGCGAAATTAATTGTCAATATATGACAGTTCTAGCTAGTACGGTGCATATTTATAAACTTAAACCGCGATCGTACAGTAGCCGGCAAACATCTTGAAATTTTACGGCGTAGTGGGGGGAAGTTTGCGCATGTACCATTCCACCAACGAGACCCAAATTTTGTCTTCTGCGCATTCCCCCACTACGTCAAAAAATTTCAAGAAGTTTGCCGGCAACTATACGTGGCATTAGAACTATCTTAACCAGTGATTCCCAAAGCTGAGAGGACCGCGACCCACCAAAAAAATTAAATTTTCGGGACCCACCTCCTGCCTCACATTTTCCCAATTCATATTATAACCATACAAAAGACTGCTCAATTAAGAAAAAAAGAAAAACCTCCAAATGTAAACGAAATTTTTAATTACGAAAAATGTTAATATGTGATATTTTAATGGGAAGGATGAATTTGTTGCCGTTTTTTGTCATAACAGCATTAGCGTTGACTTCAATTTTAGTCACTTTTAATCGCAGTGAATTCGATACATCCAATTTCTTTCTGCATTTAGTCTTAATAGAAACCATGGCAGAAAAATCCACTTCACATGAGGTAGTGAAGGGGAGGAGAATTTTCATCACTTCGTCGATAAGTGTCAGCAACTGAAAGTCAGAATTTTTCAGCGATGTATCTCTTCTGATAAATCAATAAGCTAGCTCCTAATAAGTCGGTATGTTGTCTTGAAATGGATTTTAAATCCAGTTTATCCTGTTGAACTTTTTCATCTCGTCTTAGAAGTTGGCGTTAAAGTTATTTTTCAACTCTGTTAAATGAGTGAAAATTGCAGACACTGCATTGACATCTGAATGCACTTCGTTATATACAATAAACACGACACGACCCGGACGAGACGTGTTGCGCGGTGTTGTGACTGCGACACACCTAATATCCGCTCGCGACCCATAGTTTGGGAAACACTGGTCTAAACCATATGACGATTTTCGGCGAATGAATTTCCTCGGTAACTTTAGAAAACCTTCCGAGCTCTTCTGGAATCGCGTCATATCCGACGTTCCAGGCCACGTATCCGTAACGACTGCTGTGGACGCGTAGCGACATCGCAACTGCGATGTCGTTAGTTTGAGGCTTCTGTCACCGCATCTTTACAGTCTTCACCTCAGCCAGGCAATCCCGTAATGCCGAACGGGCCTGTATTTATTTATTGTATGAACGTCTGCGAACTGACGTGATATTGTTTTTTTACGTCAATCAGTAGACTTCCGGTGAAAAATTCAGAGCGTAACTTGCCAAGTATAAGGTTTGATTGATTGCCCCCAGATTATTAGTCTGATCGACTTATATGCTCCATCGAGGTCATCAAGACACAGTGCATTGTTCTATTATAGTGGAAGTGTCAGAACTAATGCATTAGCAAACTCTGTAATTCCCAGATTACACTCATTAGAGAATGAGCATGCAGAGGCGGCTGACATTTTTGCTGATAGTATAACTGTTTATAGGACAAAGCTGATACAATTGTTTACATCCCAATGAAATGGAAATGGACAATGAATCTTTCTATTTTACCTTTAACTTTATTATTATTTTATCTTATGTTTTTATGTTTTTCTTATGTTTTTTCTGTATTATTATTATTATTATTATTACCTTTTAACTATTATTATTGTATTTTAACTGTCTTATGTTATTTTTTAAAAGAATTATTCTGTATATTGTAAAAGCCCACAAAGGCGTTAAATAAATAAATAACGCGGTGTGGAAACTGTAAACACGGTATGAAAGCAGAAATAAATTAATACTGTCCGGTCCGACAGATGACAGGCTCTCATACCCCAGCTCCCTTGCCCATCGGGTCAGGAGAAGTTTAGGGAAACTTTGCGGCTGATTGATGACTCGAGGACGATCTGCGAACTGGTCCAGACTACTCGAAGAGGAAACTTTCGTTCATAGTAGAAACAAAGCCGAATCTATCCAAGTTTTGCGTATTCTAGTACAAGCATCGGAACAAAAAAATCAAACAAGTCGCACAATACAATACTTTTAACTCCCTTTATATTAACTCGTGGCGTCCGCTTGCTTGCTTGCCGGCGAAAAAACTTTGGATCTATTTTTGACCCTTTTCGCGTGATCCAATCGAGCTGAAACTTTGCAAGCAGACACGTGGCGACGATCAAAAAGATCTATCAAATTTTCGTTAAAAAAGAATAATTATTATAGTATAATTTTGGATTTTTAGAAATTTTAATGTTTTTTTCAAATTGAAATCATTACAAAAGTTTGACAACGTCACGGAATATTTAAAATTTGAATTACTCCGTCGATAGGTGTAATAGGTACTTCACTACGAATTTCGAAAATTTATGACAATTGATTCACAGATGACAGCACACTACGGTTGCTTGGAAAGAATCAAATAATAAAGAGATATTTTTAGAGATTTTTGACATAGGTATTTGTCTAGACATGTTTCATTTTCAGTCAATCAATTATAACATGATGGTAAACTTAATTCACAAAGAGAGGGAGTAAAATAAAAACTTGGTTTTTATGGGTGAGTTTTTTTATTACTTCATTCTTGTCATCTTTCCATCCGCACAGATGTGAACGCAGCTCTTCTGAAAGCATTGTCGTCTCATTTCACAAAGGACAAAGGACGCACAGACAAATACTTCTAATCACAACGCAGATTTATTTTAATTATTTAATCTTTCAAAGGGGAAAAAAATCTTCTTGCGCTTCTACGGACTTTGACCATAAGAACTTTATTTACCCGAAATAGCTCTACAGTAGACCGACCAAACCAATGTCTAGGTTCTTCAGCCACGACGTTTTCCTTTCTCCAGGGCCCGGACTTCCGGCATTTCCAGGTGCAAGATCTCGCACTTCTCTGGATGCCTCATCGCATGTCCGCGATAGTTTAATTTTTCTTCTTCTTTCTTTATTTATTCAACTGAACCATAACGTCTTCATTCTTAACTCTGTCCATCCAGCTTATTCTGAGTATTCTTCTGCAGATCAACATCCCGAATTCTTCTCTACAAAATTATGAGAACACGTAGCATTTGATCATTCGCAGTCGTAATCGAAGGTTGAGATTATGACTGCAGAACATCTTTTTGACGAGCTTGCTCAATGCGTCATTTGATTTCGACAGAACGATTTGTTATTTATCCTCTAATTTCGTTCCAGCAATGTAAATATTTTGATTATCAAATGTTTGTTATTGTGTTTGCTAATATGCGCGTATTTTTACTCCCTTTATAATATTAAATATATTAACTCGTGGCGTAAATCTAAATTGACTGAAAAATGTTTTTAGAATTTAATCTTCAAAGCATGAAGTGTCTTATCAAAGCTCAAAACATCTGACTTTTTACAAATATATTAAATTAATGTAAGTTTAGTGTTAAGTTATATGTTTTAATTCTTCTTTAATTGTTGTTATATTTTTATTATATAAAAACTTGGTTTTTATGGGTTACTTTTTTACTCCCTTTCTTTTAACTCGTGGCGTTTGCTTGCTTGCTTGCTTGTCTGACGAAAAACTTTGGATCGAATTTTAACTCTTTTCCGTGATCCAATCGAGCTGAAACATTGCAGGCAGACTCGTGGCGATGACAAAAATGATGTAACAAATTTTATTTTTAAAAAAATTAAAAATTATAGTATAATTTTGGATATTTAGAAATTTTTAAATGGTTTTTTCAAATTGGAATCATTCTATATGAGTAATTAGCCCGACGCGTATATGGACACGAAACCAGATTCAAAGCGAAAGGGAGTATTGTGAAAACTTGGTTTTTATGGGTCAGTTTTTTTTTGTTTTGTTTATGCAATCTTATTAGAAAAAATCTCGCAAACAAATCCGCCACATTCGTTTCGGGCCAGGCGAACACGAAACAACGCCTATGATAAATGCCGTCCCTCGGCGGAAAAAACAAAACAAATTCTATTATCATCTGTCGGCCGTGAAAACCTACGACCCTTTGTATACAATTTCCTTTCGAAACTGTTGTAACATTTCACCTTCACGTGATATTCACTAGCCTATAGTGTGTACATTTTGTGCGCGCACAATAGAGGCATTAATGTGCTAGAAAATAAGCTGCGGTTAATTTTAGAAGGAAACTCGTTGTGTGGATTGTCGGGGTTTATCGATGTTGGGGGCATTACACAATTTCCTTGAGGAATATTACTCAGGTACGAATAGAGGGGACAGTTAACAATTGTGTAGCTATAATATGGTTTCGAGCTTCAACGCTCTTGCGAATTGTCTGTGGATAATGTGAAAGCGAGCATATCTCCGTCCAACAGCAGATGAAAACGTAAAACAACTTGTTGAGCCGATTTAATGACTTAATACCTTCAACATGGAAGAAATTGTACAGAGAAATCGTCATATTATTATTTAATTACTAGGCAGTTACTCTGCCGTGCGACATAGTTATTTAGTTTCTATTAATAAACCGATCTTGGTATTACACACATGTCAAGTTATTTATTTATTTATTTATTGATGCTCTAAGGGGCTTTTACAAACAAATAGGTAAAGTGTACGTTTTTATAATGGATAGTTTAAAGAAAAATATAATAACATATGAAAATAATAATGACACAAATTGGAAATCAAATACTTAAAATACAAATACAAATATATAAAGACAAAAGCAAGTACGTAACGAAGCAGAAGCATAAGGAAAACATTATATAATAAAAAATAAAAAAAAGTAATAATATAGAGTGAAAAGCAAAAGCACAAGCTTAGAAAGTCAAATACATATTATAAAAATGTTATATAAAAGTTAATTATCTCACTCAACCAATAATCAAAATAAATACAACTCAATTATTTAAATCCAATTTGACAATTAATCTTTCAATACACCTTTTAAAATATGTTTGAATATTATAAAGCTGTTGGCAAAGACGTCAAGTTGCTCGTATCTGTTTGCTAGTCTAGGAAGCCTTTGCAGTGGGGAATTAAAGACGTAGTTGGTTGCTGCAGTTTCCACGGCAAAACCTGCATGACTTTTAGTTACGCGAGACGGAAGTTCTAGTAGTTGAGGACAGTCGATAGTACCATTTATAAATTTGTGTAAAAAAAGAATGTCCGTTATACCTTGATGACCACATGAAATGTGCAGTCTTTGCACATCTCGAAGGCTGCATCTCGAGAATGCACCTATCGTTACTCCTGCACAGCCCGTTATCGCCCAATAGTATGAGGGACTGTGAATGGTACCCACCGCTTACCCAGGACCGTTTTCAGAGCAAAAGCTTCCATATCGGTCCTACTCAATCGTTTCCAGGTTGACATTTTTTTTCAACTACAATGCAGGACCATGCTCCCTCGCTCGGGTCGTATAAACCTTTGCGAGGGGGCACGGCCGCAAACACAACCATTCACAGCCCCCGTCGCAAGGAAATTATCTTTATTAGCATCATACATAACATAATAAGCATAACATAACAATATATAAACAAGAATAATAATATTAAAAAAAAAACAGAATAAAATAAAAATTTCACATGACATCTCCCACGGCGGCGGCGACGGAAAACATAAAGAAAAAGGGACGGCACGGAAATTAAAACAATGAAAAAGGCGACTTGCAGCCACGAAGCCTAGACCGGCAGATATCGACCTTCGAAGAAAAGCAGCCTCCAGCGGGGGGAGACTCTCCCACCGCAGCTGTCATATTAGCCCCATAAAATCTCCCATCGGGAGACCCACACCTTGGTAAAGCTACGAAAGCATCCGAAATTCCTTTCGCTACTGACCAGGACGTACGAGGAACTGCACCTCTTGAAGTAGTAAAAATATTAATTTGTTGAAAAAATTACGGAAAAATCATCGTCTTCTTCATTTTACGAACCCCGTGGCTGGATTTTGATTTTGATTTACCACAACGTAGGTGACATGTCCAGAAAAATATGGAGATAAACGTATGCTGGGCAAACAGACATCTCGAAAGTAGCTCGCACTTTGTATTCATACTGTAAAGGCCTATAATCACGCCTGGACTTGGGCCACGTTTACCTTAAGCCGGGATAAAGCTGCAGCCATACGACGTTTCCTAACATTGTATTTTATGAAATAATGTGCAGACAGATTTTGTTTTCAATATTTACAATCGGGGTCATTCGAGCGGCGCAAATTACACAGACAATTTGTTTCGAAATGTACACCGATTATTGCAAATGACTTTAGATACCCGAGGGTAATAAAGGCAAAGGCAGCAAAATCCAACGGAGATTTCTAAGATAAATACAAAAAACTGTCACTAGTAAAGGATATTTCTCTGGAATCTGGAAAAATATGTGCGTGTCTGCATGTGTGGCACTCTCAGTTGTACCGTAGCTGTGACAGGGAGGTTATGTTAAGTGCAGTGTTTTTTAAATGAAACGTCGTAAGCCTTGTAAAGTAATCGAAGTTTATAAATAATACAAATAAATAAAGAATACGACGATCGACCCAAAATTGCTGCAAAAACTAAAAGAATTGGAGCCTGATACCAATAAGAATAATATAGTTATAACAATTATTCATATAAATTAATTATTAATAATTTTTAAAATACATATTTATAATATTGATTCCTAATTGTCTTTAAAATCTGTAAAACATACATTTTATATGAAATAAGATTCTAAAAATAATTGCCACCTTTGTTTTTCTTTTATATAGGTACGTGTCTTTATAAATATTTTACTTTTAAATATGGATATTGCCATGTTTGCTACCATGTAGTGGACATGGCTGATTTTGCTATAAATATAATTGGAGATTGCTGTCTTTTGAAACACCCATTTTGTTACGTCACACATCCTTGGGAGTTGGTTGGTTGAAGTGGGTATTGCTTCCTTTATTTTTTACACTACTAGGATATTCCTATATTCCGATAGAAGAGTGTGGCGTTCAATCCTCTCTGCCTACCCCTGCGGGGAAACGGCGTGATGGTTAGTTAGTTAGTTTTTTTAGGATATTCCTATCTTTGGTTTTAATAGAAATTTTTAAACATGATGTCGGAAGGGATAGAGCTATATTTCCCATAAAATCTCGAATACAGTACATTCTAAATATGTAATCCTCAGTGACTGCATTCATTTTTTTTTTAATTTTTAACTGTAAATAGTTGCGGATATTTTACATGAACCGTATGTTTTTCCGAGAAACGATTCTCGAAATTTCGTTGAATGCTTATTCAACGTCATCAGGAGGACCACCTTTACCCGCGGAGGTGGAGGTCGGACTGATTATTGCTTTCTAGGGCGTAAATTGTATATAGAAGAAGTGAACACTCCACAACATACAATTTATTGCTCCGCGGGTAAAGGTCGTCCTCCTGATGACGTTGAATAAGAATTCAACGAAACGTCGAGAATCGTTTCTCGGAAAAACATACGGTTCGTACAAAATATCCGCAAGTATTTACAGTTAAATATGTGTAACGACCGTAATAACAACCTTGAATTTTTAATTTTTGTTTCATTACTGCCTTTGCTTCTTCTAAAAAATACACGGATGAGATGAGCGTGGACCGCGAGGCGTTGAATGTTCTTCTCAATTCAGTGTACAACCAGTTTATTACAATTGTGGACGGGCTTCCAGATGGACTACATGACGATGCTGTCCACGAGGAAGCCGACCGCACTCCAGCGCCTCATCGACACGGTCCCCCTGCCGCCCTTCAGCGTGCCCCGCGGGGGGCTGCCGCAGTGGAGCCACATCCCCCTGGACCGCCAGATCCCCTACACCAGGATCCCCGACGAGATCATCGTCTTCGCCAAGAACAGGCTCGGAGTCAAGGTATCTGCCGAATTTCGTGTTGATGTTTCGGTGATTATTCAAAATCACTGTTTATACAGGGTGTACCAGAGAGAAAATGTTCGAGCAATCATGACAAATATCAATAGTTGTCAAAATTTGCATGTTTTTTCAATATTTATTACTTATTTTTTTGAACTATCATTACAGTAACTTATATCGATTGTGAAAAATTCATTTGCTTCAATACAACTTAAATAAAATGATAAAAACCTTGTAAAAAATAACTTTTTTCAATTTTTGCAAGTTTTTTATCATTTTATTCGACTTTTATTAATGCGAATGAATTTTTCATAATCGACATAAGTTACTATAGTGATAGTTAAACTTTTTGCAAAAAATAAGTAAGAAATATTGAAAAAAAATGCATACTTTGATATTGCATATCTCCATAACTATTGGCCATGGTTGTTTGAACATTTTAGACTCATAACGTAGACAGAAATCTATCTGCCAAGTTTTTGCTGCTAGCTGTGGTACACCCGTATGCACAAACATGTAAGAACCTTCTTTATTTTTTTTTCCTTTTAAAGGGAGTAAAAAGATATACGGAGTTTACAACGTAGAAAGAATCAGGCGGCCCTCGTAGCGCACTGGCTTTTCACATCGAGGATTCTGGGTTCGATTCCCGGTGAGGTCACAATTTTTTTTTTTTTCTTTTTTTTTTTTTAATAGAGATGCGAACACGGAATACGTGTCACATCAATATTATAACTATTTTCAAACTAAGCTAAACGCTTGTGCTATGAAAATAGGACTAACTTGGTGATCTGGAGTGAGATTCGAACCCGCGACCTTTGGATCACGAGGCGAGAGTCCTAACCACAAGACCAACAAGCTACTCGCTTGTTGGTCTTGTGGTTAGCTACAAGCAATTTAATCCATATACTCAAGTCTGGGTGTTTTGTGATGTATTTCGCTTCTGTGACTGGGCCTCCCGGCCTATTGAGCGTGAAAAAAATCACAGCGCAAGTCACATAAGCATATTCAAAGTCGTTCCTTCGATTGCACCTAATAGCCCCGTTTCGCTAAATTATATCAAAACGTACGAGTATTCCTGGGAGCTTTAAGTATTGGATTTACCTTGGCGACAGAATCGTCTCGTGTTTACGATTTCTTTTAAAAACACTTGGCCGCCCTTTCCCGGATTACTTTGAGGTACCGACGTCTGGTGGGTGATTCTTCTTCTTTTGGTGTCATGTCAGGTCCCCCCAACGTTGACTATCACCCGAGAGAAAGCGTCCCTGTCCTGGGCAGCGCGAAACAGCTCTCCAACACTTCTTATGCCCGTCCAGTCGCGTATATTGCGGAGCCAGGAAATTTGTCTCCTTCCAACACCTCTACCTCGACCCTCTATCTTGCCCATAAGAATCAGGTGGAGCAATTCATATTTTTCTCCTCTGAGCACATGACCCAAATACGATACCTTTCGGATTTTGATATTTGTCAGCAACTCTCTATTCACTCTAGCTCTTTGAAGAACTCTTGTGTTGCTGACCATATCCGTCCAGGGTATCCGGAGCATTCTCCGATGTATCCACATTGGTGGGTGATTACAGTGGGACGTTTTCTCGTGCTGACGTCTTCGCAAGTTAACTGGTAGAAAAATGATTAAAGCACTCGCGCGCGAATGTAACAAGTTGCTAGAACACTCGCGCAAACTTATGATTGAACGCTGATCTTAAATCCATGTATTCACTAGGGGACAAATCGCGAAACATTCCGCGCGGCATGTCGCATCAACATCTACGCTCATGTTTCGGGGACAATGACGCGGTCGTTTGACGTGTACACACCGGGACTCGCACATCACTTGTCGCGGAAACGGCGGAAATGTCGCCCGATGAGGTTAGGATGACAGCTGCGTATCTATTTATTTTAACGAGTTTATCGAAAAGTAAGAGGAGAACAAGGTGGTAGGTGCGAAATTATTTACTGCAAAGAGAAAGAAGGATGAATATTCTGTGCGATCTTCGAATGTCTAACGGATCTTTTGTCAATTTCACTCGAATGACAACAACTGATTTTGACAATTTATTACAAATAATCGGGCCTTTCATAGCCAAGCAAGACAATATTAAGGAACGCTGTTGGCCCTCACATTTTATCATCACTCTTATCAGCCCTCACATTAGCCATCATTTTATTTTTGTATTCACGGTTTGAAGTGTCCCATAAAATTGTACGGCGATGAGTTGGAGAACAATTATTTCGTTTCCCCACATTAATGTCAGTTGACAGATACAGCGCATGCGCATTCACTTGTAAATATACCACGTGATACTGACGCGCAGCCCGATGTCCCCGTGGGCTCGCTCGAGTACCGTGCGCATGGCAACGTTTCCGCGGAACAGTGCGCGACGTTGCAACGTCACGTAGACTTTATGCCGCGCGTGATATTAAGAGATAATTTGTCCCCTAATGAATACATGGCTTTGAGATGCAGCCGTGTCCTGCGGGAGTAGAGAAGGGAACGCCCGCCCGAGATCTCGAGAACTCGAAGAACCACATACTTACATACATATGCATGTGTATTTTAGAGTATGAAAAGTAAAACCTTATACAGCGCTCCATACACCTTCACACTTTGTGTACACGATTATTACGAGCATATTTTCTTCTTATTGATAATATAATGTAATTGCAGAACTTCCATCAACCTCTTTTTACTTCCTTTATATTAACTCGTGGCGTCTGCTTGTTTGCTTGCCGGATCGATTTTGACCCTTTTTCCGTGATCCAATCGAGCTGAAACTTGGCAAGTAGACTCGTGGCGACGATCAAGAAGATCTATCAAATTTTGTTAAAAAAAAATTAATAATAAATTATAGTATAATTTCGGATTTTTAGAAATTTTATTGTTTTTTTCAAATTGGCATCATTAGGAAAGTTTGATTAGCAACGGCGGCCCGATAACGTCGCGGAATATTTTCTAAATTTGAATTACTCCGTCGGTATACATAATAGGTACTTCACTACGAATGTCGAAAATCTAAATTGACTGACAAATGTTTTTAGAATTTAATCTTCAAAGCATGAAGTGTCTTATCAAAGCTCAAAACATCTGACATTTTAGAAATATATTAAATTACTGTAAGCTTAGTGTTATGTTATATGTTTTAATTCGTCTTTTATTGTTATTATATAATAAAAACTTGGTTTTTATGGGTTACTTTTTATTTATGAATATAATGGTGTAAGTGAAAAATTTTCGATTTACGAATATATACCTAGATATCCAACTAAATTGCATAGAATATTTAATTTTATAAATAGTAAATTATGTAAATTGCTATACTACTTTAATGTTCTTCAGAAACGTTCCCATACCTCATATATACATACTAGCTGTGCCCGCGCGGCTTCGCACACGTAGATTTTTAGAACACTGTTTGGATCGTCATAGAACTTTCGCGAACCTTCTAGTACATTCTCTTTCCAGAACTTTCAAGAAATTCGAATGTACAGGAACCTTCTAGACACATCGACACATTCCGCCACTCAGTTTAGAACCTTATAGAACTTTCGGGAATTTTCCTTCCAGAACTTTCTAGAGCAGGTTTTTCCGGAACCTTCTTGACTCACCGACACATTCAGCGCGCCTATTTTGAAACAATCTGAAGCATTTGCAGCCTTCCCATAACAAAACAATGTGCTACAATGCACATTTTCGTCACCCACTCCCACCTACGCTCAGCCACCCCCACCGAACTCGCACATTTTAAATGGGACACCAAGGGCTATCAACCACCATAACCACCAGGGGGTGGTAGTATCTTGTTGTGAAGAAAACTTGGCGGATAGGGAAACACGGGTTCCTTTATATATATATATAGTATATATATATATATATAGTATATATATCTATATATAATATATAATATATTAGATATATTGAAGAAACCGTGCATTAGTTGAGTCAATCTTGCATTAGGATGGGGGTATCCAGTCCCACGCATGAACCTCGACACAATAATATTTATACTTTTACCCGACAAAATGGAATATTTCAGTATACTAAATCAATCGTCTCTTTCACCGGATGAGGATTTACAAGCATTTGTATTTTTTTTCTCAAATAAATAAATGTACAAAATTTATAAACAAACGTGGGTTTAATTAAAACCCAACCGCAAGTGGCTGAAGGCTGGAATAAAAGGTTAAATGTAAAATAATGGACGTGTTCCCGCCGCGGACAATGGAATTATTAATGCGCGCGGGGCGCTTTATCCCGCGGGAGAGCGCCCGAGCTTTCCGCGACATTTCTGTGCAGAGCTGATCCCATTTCTGGGCTTCCGGGCAACTTTATTTTTGTTTCTTTCGGCCTCTTGGCCGCTGTAAGCTTCGCGAGGGCCATTGTGTGCCGACTTGGGGGGTTAATTCCGTCTGAGGGAATAAATTGTATTTGCTCATTTTTTCAAATATTTGCTCGGGCTGAATGCGCGGCCCGACTCGGAACTGAGCCGCGCTGGCCACTTGGTGAGGGGTTTATTTATCGTAATTGCAAATGCCCACATCGACCAAAAAAGGCCCCGGCTTGACCCATTAAGGCGAGCAAATACAATTATTCTCAAAATAAAATACGAATGTGATTTGAGAGATACTATTTGAATTTAAATGGGTAGGTATAGGTCTATCGAAAGACCATCGAATCAGTGTGTGTAAGCCATGCGTACGATGCGCATTGCTTCGTTGTGTTGGTGTTTATACTAGTAAACACCGACGCAATGAATGCACTGCGTCGTACGCACCTACTAAATTGATTGTTTTTCTTAAAGGAAAATATTTTTACGCAATCGGGAACATCGCGTCTCGCGCCCAAAGACCGACTGGCGACTTTAGCGTCTGGCGGCCGGCTACGCCAAGTGGCTCCAAAACACTGCAGCGGCAGAATTTTGTGGAATTTACAACGCGTTAGAACAATTTCTTTACTGGTACCTACCTTTCCCGTCATCCCGAGGTCCCTCATGATCAGAAATTAGCTGTAAAGCTGTTAATAAGTTAACATATAGAATAGTTTTTTCTAGTTCAACAAATATCTATTAGTTCAGTTAAATAATCCAAATAAAAATCTTCCTATTGCGAATAGATAACCACTACACTGATATAAACCATGCAAGACATGACAGTTCACAAATATCTTAAACCCTTTCTTAATAAATACAGGATTCTTATAAAGTTATGAAATAAAATGTATTATATCTTTTGAAATTTGACTTTAATAATGTGTAAATATTAAGTAGGTATGTCAAAAGTTTTAAATAATGCATTAATAATTTCTGACACAATTTATTAGATATGTATTAGCAAAGGGAAAAACTACATTTCAAAATGAAGACTACAACACCAGTTTGAATTGTACGTTACATTTGTAGTAAGTACCGAAACATTACACACTTTATCTACTTCAATAAACTATATGAAATGAACTAATTGTAGTACTATAAAATTGTATATACTACAAGAAGCACTACTTGAAAACTGTTCCACTACAAAATTTTCAAATCCATGGGAGAGGGGCGGGGGGGTTGTTTCAGTTTCCAAAGATTTCTTCATTCGACCACCACAAATATTTCGACAGTTCACACCTCCGTCAATTATTTATTTTTATCAACATCAACTTGACAAAAATATCGGCTAAAAAAGTCACACTTCAATTTCAAATTTGAGTTTGTAGTATGTGTAGTTCACTTATAAACGTGTGAAATGTACATTTCAGTATAATGTAGTGTACTTAGCACAGAGTGGATCCATCACTATTGCGCATACCTTTATTTATTTTTGCATTTCTAACTAATGTACTGGTTGCTGGTCGGTTTAATTCATGAAATAAAATCATCAAACATTTTATCACAATCACAATTTTATCAAACATCACAATCACCGCAGGTAGGTATAGTTTGCAGTTCCCTGCGCGGCCAATTTTTGTCGGCTTTTTGTTTCGCATTCAAAGAAAGCATTTATATGAAATTGCATAGTCTTTTTTCAGGATCAGAATATTATTTCGTGTTAACCGATTTTTCATAATAAGTGTTTTCTTGGTAAACGATTTTCACTGTAGGTACTTGTATTACAATTTCTTACCGAATTCTATTAGAGAGTACCTAAAATAACTGGCTTGGCCCGCGAGTATTGGGATCGGTACTCGACACATTCCATTTTTTTTATTTCTAAGGGGTTTTTGAGGCACCTGATACTTTTTATAACATAGTTTTCGTAACAAACTTTACAGGAAGGGTCACCTATTAAATTTATTATATATTCTTTAAATAAAATAACACCACTTTATTGAGTTTAAACCAACTAGTTTCGGCTTATAGCTGAGTCTTCATCAGGGTTCAGTATACAAAGAGTTATTTTATTTAAAGATGTGTCTCGCCACAATGTGTTTTCTTCGTGTGAATTTTTTTAATTCTATATTAATGAGTTTCTTACAGTACGCTCCATTCGGGACTCACTTTATTATATACAGCTCGAATTACTACTTAGGTCTATTCAATGTATCCTTTTTCAGAAATCTTGTGTTTTTGTGTCTTTTATCCTAAACCTAACATAATATGAAAAAAGTGTAAAACATACATTCGGTAAAATGTACTATTGTGATATTAGTCACTATTTTGAAAGTTAGGTAATAATTCTAGTCACTAGATACTAATTTATAGTGTTTTTTATTGGGTTTTAGTTGTGTGTAAATTATTACACATGTATAACTTCTCATCTCCCGAACCTATGTACAGGTATATGTATATACCTTTATAGGATTTAATATACTCATAATGTATCTAATATATAGTATATTGTGTATATTTTCTTTTGGGATAAATAAGTAAATAAATATATACAACAAAATATTAGGAATACATTATTAGTATACTCGGAATCTATACTATCACGATGTAGCAATATTTTAAATTAAATTTGCATGTTTTACAATATTTTACATTTTTTCGACTTGTTTTTGGACGTGATGGAATTTGATTGGAATTTAATGTGCAATATAATATCGAGCACTCACTTTTCATTAACGAGAGTCAATATTGGTTTCATTGTAATAATAATGCGATTGGGATAATATATACACCGGCAAAATTTAATTTAGCGTACAAAATTGTCATACGACCTCGTGGATGTGATTTCAATGTGAATGGCTGTGTTTACTGTAGTCAAATCATCTGTTTTGGACAATCGAATTGCACTCGACGTATTTATATTGGACAGGACTGCAGGTATTAATTAAAAATGCACAAATTCAAATATGTTGACATCATGAATACCAATATTGAATACCAATATTGTGGATAACCGCTGTTTTGTATTAAAAAATATTCGTATTTATTGATTAATCGTGAGTATTATATGTGGACAGTTTTTGAGGTGATCAGACAACTGCATTCGGTCACATGTACACAGAGACGACTAGACACCAGTGGTCGGGGGTTCGAACCTCGTTTCAGGCGGGTACCAGATGAATTCTTTTTTCACAGAGCAAGCTTTGAGCTTAGTTTGAAAATAGTAAGAATATTGATGTAGCACGTATTGCGTATTCCGTGCACAAATCTTTTTTTTAAATCTCATCTCATCTCATCTTCCTCCCCTTGTCCTATTCGGGTCGGGGACCCGTTGCATCGACAAGGCGCCGTCCTCAGCTTCGATTTGGTCATGGTGCCTTTTATATAAATAATTTTCTCTAATTAATATAATTAATTATATGTAATTTTTGGGAGCTGACAAATTCATTATCACGAATGGGAGTGGATAGTGATGTACTGTCAGCTGAACGTAGTGACCATGACAATAGAAAGGTGAATTTAAATTTCAGGACATTATAAAGTAGAGATAAAATATGTACATATATTACGGCGTTGTTGGCTAATGGAGAAGATTGTGTAGTTAAGATTAAGGTAATTTAAATATTATAATTTTATGTTGAATGTGTGTAAATCAAGAGATATAATTTAAAATGTATAATATCAAGTTGAACTTTAGGACAATTA